>JAUMHQ010000078.1:6096345-6109945 GCA_032361165.1 Enteromius paludinosus | reverse complement strand
TACATACCTTCTATGTACATATCAGAGAACAATTTAAAATATTCTCTCAATGCATTCTATGGCACCTTTAAATATTTTAACCAGTTTTTAATTTTGTATTTTGCTATTTTAATTTGAGTGTTATTTTTTAGTAATTTTGTTGTGTTTTTATCATTTCTAGCATTTTTTTACATAGACATAGTTCATTTTTAATTCTAAATTCATACTCACAAGACGATGTTTGCAAATGTGCTACCTTTCTGGGCCTTGAACTGTCTTTGCAAAAAAGTAATTTTCACTAGTGGTCTTAGACTTTTGGACCCCCACTGCAGTCAGTTTCTTTGCCCCAGATTCAATATAAGATAGAAAGAATGCTGTGTTCCGTGAACTAAGAGCACCATGCTGGTAAGAATGTGTTGCTAATCACCTCCGTCTTTGTTATTTCTGCGGTTGAATCCTTTTCAGCTCAGCTGATTTGATCAAGGCATTGCCGTTTCCAGACTTTGAGCAGTTTCTCTTTCCCTCCCTCTAGAGAAAAAGCATTTACTGAGAATCCAAAAGAAAAATATGGTGTTAGAACCTCCCCTTCCTTCAACACAATCTCGTGGGAGCCGAGGAAAGGTATCAAAACAAAGAAAATCAAAAATTTCAGACTAGATAATAACTTGGATTACAAAGAAGTGCGCAGCCCAAAGAACTAGTAATTGGGTCAAGAGTACTTCATGTGCAAAGAATGAAAATAATAAGATGAGATAAAAAAACAGATAAGATTAGAAATATGAAACCTTGAGCTTGTTAACTTTGCAGGAGGATGGGTTAGCAAAAACATGCCAATCTTCACCAGTATATATATATATATATATATATATATATATATATTTAAGCTCATTTCCACATTGCAATAAGTCTAATTGCACAATGTTCATCAGTGAAATGCATTATATGGTCTCTTGTGAATACTAGTAGCATCAGGCCGCTGTCCATCCTGGTTACTTCGATCGCCTCTTCAGTTTATGGACCATGTGTCTTTTAACTCCCACAGACCACTGAGCATCCATGCACTGTGGCTGGACCATAATGCCGTCCTGTCCACTACAGCCACGGCCGGCCCCAGGGGCTATCTAAGCCTCTTTGGCAGGCCTGGATCCCAGAATCCTCTAAATAGAAATAATTGTGCTCGACAATCGCTGTGTGCTTTGCTAATGCCTGTGACAGAACTTTTTTGTCGTTCTGACGCCCACAAGCTTGGCTAGCGATACACAGAAAATATGCTAAGCTATGTAATCTCGGTCCTGATTAATAAGTGCCACGAGTGCTTTCGAGTGCTCACGCTGGACGCTAATGGCTCCATTCAGCGGCTGTGTGACCAGGCTGGAAACCGTGGGACCTAATGTCTTGACATTATTCCACTTGACCACTCTCGAGTAGGATGATTATGACCTTAATTGTGATCATTTAGCCTGGCTGCTTGTATAAATCTGTCCTGAATGTAGCTGATCGTTCATGTAATACAATCTGTTGTCTTTGCTCATTAAAAAGCATGAAAAAGTACACTGAAAAAAATGCGGTGTAGAAACATTTTTCACTCAGAAATTTCACTCACTAATTATTTAAAGCAAGCAATGAATGTGAAATGCTAAAATATGAAGACTGGAGTTGTATAACTGTTTTATTTACAACTTTGAAAAGTTGTATGGGTTAGAATAAGGTTTAATTAAGTGTAATATGTTTTATTTCGTAAACAAATTGTACATTTACGTTACTACAAATACGCAATTACAGCTAATTGCACATAATGTAATGTTTCTTGGACCAATCTTTAATGTGTATTCAACAAACCTAGTCATGAAAAGGAAATGTTCATTGCTTGACCGACATGTCCTGTGTTTAGTTAGTGAAGTGGCAAGACCACGTTAAACATGCAGATAGAAAACTACTAAAACAACATCAAAATGTGATGAGAAGGCATGGGTGAATCGTTTTGGCCCATTTGTATAGGTTCCCGGCATTTTTGAAGTTGCCTCCTTAAGTTGTTTCATTCTTTCACCCCTTTTTTTCCCTCGTTCTTCTGAATCTGCACCACTAGTGCCGCAGAGCAAATTTGCAGGCAGCTCAGTGCACCAATGGCAGACGCTAAATACGAGCTAACAAAAGACCCAAACAAACACATTCAAAAGCAACTCTCCTCAATTTTCCAAACGACTTGTCCATTTTATGACAATACTTTTCCCCTACCCGTTTTTTGTGCCAAGCCAGCCTTTCTTTTTCTCCCCCCTTCTAGTGAAGGCAATCACCTCTCTCATATACATCTGTACAAATTGATTTCCTCTTTACAAGAGAAGATAAAGAGCACAGCAACAGAAATACCTGTAAGTGAGGTATAATTACTGAGAGAGACACCCCCTACTGAGTCCATTCAGCAAAGTCCCAACAACATGCATTTAAAACCTCAATAGCGCTCGACAGCCTCGTACGAATAAGCCAGAGATTTGATTAAAATTATAGCTCTTTTGCTCCTACTTCATCTATTAAGATAAGCATCTTGTTCAGGGCATTTTTATATATACATATGAAGAGGGCTGGTACAATTTAACAGTTTTCTCCTGCTGATTCATACAAAAGGATAACTGAGGGACCCCACTTCACTCTCACCTGTACAAAGCAGTTGGTGTCAGAGTGGCAAATGGCCATATTCAATAATATTCAAGAGCTCTATCTTTGCCTGAGTCTCTAAAAGAATGTTTCTCCATTGTTTGCTTTTAAACGTGTAATGTGTCGGCAGCGGCCTCAACATCTGTCTAAGGTCTTATGTGAATGTGTATTGTAGTCGGAAATAACAAACTGTGTTTTCTCTAATTAATCGTTTTTAAATAATGTAAGACTTTTGGATCCCACACAAACTATAAAAATTCTCCCAAAAATTGGCCAACAACTGTTAAATTGATTACCTCTGCTGATTCCATTTTCTATTGCAATTTCAATGAACTGAAACATATGCTTTTAAGATTCAAAAGCACCATGAATTAGCGTGAATATGGTCCAAATGCGAGAAATTAATATTTTTATTGATTAATCTGGTTTGATCTTTGGTCCAATATGTTAAATTTATAACTCCTTCATAAATTGGATATCACTACTTTACATGCCTATAGTTTTGAAATATAATACACAAATCATATGGACTACTTCACTTAAAATATGTTTTTGGTTCCGTTTCAATAATTTTTTTTTTTTTTTATAAAACATCCTCCTCCAATGCAACTGAATAGGAAAATGTATCCTTGCTCATTTTGTGAAAGAAAGTCATCTGAGTTTGGAACAACGTGAGCATGAGTAAATGTTGACTGAATTTTAATTTTGGGTGAACTATTCTTTTTCATAGAATGACAAAATAATCTGAATATTGTGAGATGATGACTTCTTTATGTGTCTCATTTCAGGCAATGAAATGATTTTCGAATTTGCTTTGTTTTAGGTCATTTTTGGCAGCTGTAGCGCAAACCTTCTTTGCAGCAAAGAAACAAACAGAGTTTTCAACCCAAAATAAGTTGTAAGTAAGAAAAGGTGCGACAGTTTTTTGAGAGAATAAAGCGAGAGGTAAGAAGTTTTATGCACTTTTACCTGATATTTTGCAGGTGACAGATATGTCAGGACCTAAAAAACCCAGCGGTACAGCATTTTTCTTCCACTTAAAAAAGGAGTTTCTTAAACCAGAGAGCTCACAGACAACCCGAAGGACTTGTATTTTTAACAAAGCATTTCTCTGTTTTAAATATCTTCAAGTAGATTCACCTCATCCCTCCGAGCTTTCGCGCTTTTCTTTTGTATTAAAATTTTTGGAGGGAACATGCATGAAGCAAAACAAGAGCAGAGGGCTGTTTTCCTTTTTTAGTGGTGAGCTGATACTAAGGTATTGTGAGTTTGGCGCTGTCTAATGATCCACTGACGGTGCTGTTGTGTCCCGTGAGGCCAGGTTTGAGTGACTTGTCTGATGTGGTGAGCTTTTAATGGTACATAAAAATGAAGTCACGTAATAAATGAGAGGGAGAGCGAGAAACATGGGAAAGGGTTTAAGAAAGAATGTCCTCTTAGTTATGACAGTCATGCTCTTCTTACACTGGAATGTACAATTATATGCTATTTAATACTTAAATGCTTACTACACAAATAAGATTTAAATATCTGGCATGATTCCTCTGTCCATTTGCATATAAATGCATCTAAGTACTTCCAAATATCTGGCACTGCCTCATAGGATCAAACAATAAAATAGGCCGTGATAGAAATGGCTAATAATCACTTTGCAGAATGATTCCCTTGAACCATATTCTCTGGATTTTCATGGTTTATTTATAGATATTTGTGCATGTGTGTGTGCTTTGTAAACTGTAAAGCAGTGATCGGGCCTTAGATATAGAATGTGTCAGTTATTTCAAGAGGTCATTTAGCATTTCTGTGCTTCGCTGTTGAGTGTTCTATTGTCGCTTTTTTTTTTTCACTGGCACCACATATGTATAACTCTAAAAGCATACCATTATTTATGTATAAATATAGATAGATTAATAGCAGCCAAAGTAGGAGGGGGTGGCAAAATAAAGCACAGGAAACTGGAGAAAGTTACTTGATAAATCATAATTAAACAGCATGAAACTGGCCTTTAATATTACATTTTTGCATGTATTTTGTATATATATTGTATTATATATTCATGTGTGTGTGTGTGTGCATGTGTATGTATCCACAAATACATCATTTTTAAAAGTACTTTAACACTAAGTTTGACTATTAAAGTTCAAATGTAAGATTTTTATATTTTTTAGTCTCTTATCCATATTTTTATCCATATTGCATTTATTTGATCCAAAATACAGCAAACCAGTAAAAAATGTTTTGAATATATTTTAAAATGTTTTCATTAAAACATTTTTAGCATCATTGCTCCAGTCACCTTCAGAAATAATTTACATTTATTATTTATTACTATTAATATTACTTTTTGTTTCAGATAAATGCTCATCTTTGGATCGTTCTTTACATTTCTAAATGTACTCAACTGTTTTAAATATACTGATTGATAATAATCATCATCATAATCATAATCATCTAAAATTGTAGTTTTGATCACAGGAATAAATTGCACTTTAAAATAGAAAGCAGTTATTTTAAATAGTAAAAATCTTTCCCAATATCACTATTTTTGCTGTAGCTTGGATCAAAAACATTTTCAGGCTTGGCGAGCAGAGGAAAATTATTAAAAAACACTAAAAGTCTTAGTTTTCAAAAATGGTTAGTCTTCATCTTGAATGTCTATTTCCTTTCTAGTTATCGTAGTGGCCAAATCAGCACTTGTCATCACTGCTTACTATGTAAGAGGGCTGATTTGGTAATTTATGGTCATCTTTTGGGATTTGGGGGCAGCAGCAGTCAATTCCACAGATAAAATAAGACTTAAGAGGTTGTCCATAGCTATGGCAAAACTTGCTGGCGGGAAGCACTGTCTGAAACGGAAATGGAACAGTGTGAAAATCAAATTGTGTGGAATAAAATCTAATGGCTGTGTTTAAAAGTGTCACAACATTAGCAAAATATATGGTTGTACTTTGTCACAGTATCTCAGTTACTCTGAGGGCATTCAGTTCCTTAAAACAGACCCTTTGAATAAATTGGCAGTATCTCTAAAACCCTCTGTATTTTTCATAGCTTTAAAACTGACAGTTATCCGAATACACAGAATGTAACTTTTATTTCCACTTGAATTTCTTTACACACCTAAGAAAAAGCAATAACAGTCGTGATGGAGCAGTCAGACTCATAATATGGGACGGTATCCGTTGCACTTCTTTTCTTCTAGTTTCTACCTGCCTCTCCAATGCACTCTTTGTATTCAGCATATGTTAGTCTAGCAGATTGCTTGGCTGTTCTCTTGTGGAATAATCAGTGCCAGAGCAAATGCATCTGCTTCATGATAACCATTCTCAACGTGAGCAAATGTCTCAGAGGTTACCCAACACATCCAACTTGAAATGTAGCTGATTCACTGAGGCCTGGCTCTCAACATCACAGCGTTGTGATACAAATGTTGAGAGTTTGTTCTTTGTGATCCACAGGTCAGTTTCTGTTGTGTGGTAGTACGAGGCAGAGACAGAACAACTATCCTGGCTGCTGTAGCTTCAGTCAGGGCCAATTAAACAAGTTTGTACAAACAAGTTAGTTCAGTCCAAAGAACAGTGTAAATGTTAAAACTATCCCACTTGCAAATGTAATATATGTACATATTTTTACATGTATAAAATATATTGTAACATAAAAAAAAACATATTTTGGAAATTGGAACAATTTCATTTTATACATATATTATTTAGTGCTGTCAAGCTATTCAATTAAACAAATTAATTGCATACAAAATAAAACTTTCAGTTTGCATAATATATGTGTGTGTGAAATATATGCTTGCATGCTTGCATATTTATATATACGCAATAAATATACACATATGTTATCCAAACCAAAACTTTTGTTTTGTATGCGCTTAATCAATGTAGCTATTAGTAACACACATACACACACACACACACACACACACACACACATATATATATATACAGATTAAGTTTTTAAGTTGCATATATAAATATTAATTATATTGTTGACATATTCGTATTCCCAGAAAATGTATATATGTAAAAAAGAATATATCAGGCAATATACTGTATGTATTTAATTGCTGTATGGCATATGAGAGAAAGTCAACTTGAAATTTATTTGTTTTTTTCTCTCATTAAAAATAATTTTGACGTTATCAGAAATGTATTTTTGGATGCCTGCTTAAATAGTTCAGCATCTGAAAAAAAAATAATAATAATAAAAATATATATATATAATAAAATTACAATTCTAAACATTATAAGTAAACAACACTATAAGTAGTTTCATTTTAAAGACCTGCCATGCATGTCATTTTAATGAAATGGCATACATAGGACTTAATAGAATATGCAAATTATGTGAAAATTTTTACAATGATGCAAAAAAAAACAAAAAAAAACACAGAAGTGAAAGATCACCCGATGGCTTCAGGTAAGAAGCTATATGGTTTGGGGCCGAAAAATACTATATAATCCCTTTAGGCTCATGTTACTAAGAAAAAACACAGCAAGGGGATTTAAGCAGATATTTAGATGACTAAGCTTCAATGGAAATGTCAGAGGCAAGGTACCGTATAGCTCAGCACTTTCAGAGAACACACATGGCGTTCTTCAAGAGGACTGAATGAAATGGCATCACAAACATATGCTTTTATTTTGCATTTTATGGTTTCAAATTGCATTCGCAGAGCCGGCACCCCCCCATATCTCATTTCTTGAGCGCATGCAGGCGAGAGTGAGGCATTGTGACAGTGACCATGTGCAGTCAGTAGGAAAGGGCCCTTTTGTCTGCCCTGCTCTCTGTCACGGAGGGTCACGCAGGCTTAACCTCGGAATAAAGCCCTGGCCATTGTTATAATTTGCATTGATGCATAGAGAAGAAGATAGGCTGCTAACAGGGGTTACTCAGAGCCGGGGTGTCTTTGCATGGAATTGTACGCTCAGGATGGACAGTATGCATATTTCTCTTCCCCCCTCTCCCACTGGAGGTGTAGGCCTCTTCAAGGTCACTGTCAAGGACAGTGGAGCCAATTAGTATGCAGATCAGGACCTGATATGGTTTAAGGGTATTGCTCTGATGCAATCACATTAGTTAGGCCAGTAAAGAATCCTCAGCTTGACCTCAATCATTGCAGCCACGGGAGAAGGTGAAGAAAGAATAGAGGAGGGTCCGCAGTGTCCTGATTCTTCTTCTGTTCTCGTATACCCGCCAAAGTATCCACTTTAGGACACAAATGCATTTTTTTACTTTCACTATTCTGTGAATTCATGTATTCATATTAATATTACTGATGTTTTTTTAATATTATTTATTTATTCTTCAGTTCAAGCCATCCCTAGGAATCGAACCCACAACCTTGCTCAGTTCTGTGTCATAGTTTAATTTCCAGTTAATTCATTTATTAATAATAAGACAATTCATTCATTCATTCACTCACACTTTTTTCATTCTATTCAGTTCTATGGGATTTGAACCCACATCCTTTTTTATTTATTATTATTTATTTATTTGTTTTGCATATGTACCACTTACTGGGGTTTTTCCCAGATTTTTTCTTTTTTTTTAATCTCAGATATTTAATGTGGTCTTACAAATGGTTTGTAAACATTTATTTCATAGTGTGCCCTGTGTGGGGCGGCTGTTGTGCTGCGTAAACATGATTTTGGACCGAGCAAGCTTTTCCCCTGGTGGTCTGGTGCCTGGTCCGAACCGGTCTGCTGTGGCCTTAGAGGCTAGAATGCAATTTACTAGCCCCTTTTTTCTTTAAATCTTTGTCCGGGTTGTAAATTTCTTCCAATTCTCGCTCTTTCGCTCCTATCTTTCTCCCCTTGTCGGAATTAATGAGATCAGGTTTGATCAGGGCAGCCGAGTGTTCAGAGAGAAATCTCACAAGCGCCTTGTGTCCTGTAATAGAATTTGCATCTAATGCATACATAAATCAAACATCTTTCTGGACATTTTCATATGCATAATGTCATTTCATCCTGTTTCTTTCTGAGTGGGGTGCTAAAGGAGAGGAGGGGGTATATGTAGGTGGCTGAGGGGATTGTAGTCAAGTAGAGAGGTGATTTTTTTTTCTCCTTTTTAACTTCCTTTTAAAGGTTTTCTTTTCTGCTGACTGTGTATTCATAGTGAGATTACATATCTTTTGGGGTTTTCTTGTCAGGAACTTTTATCATGAAGAGGATTGTTGTATGTTTGGGTTGAGTGTCTGCGTGCGCACTAATATGTATAAAATATGAGATATGTGTATTTTTATGCGTGCGTGCAAGAGCAGGAGGATAAACATGCTTTGTGTATGCATGTGCACATCCACATGTGTGGGTGTGCACTTTTTTTTATTTATTTATGTGAATGCATGTGTGTGTGTGTGTGTATTTGTGCTGATGGCATGTTGATAGAGAGACCAAGGGATGGGGTGGGCCGATGCTACGATATTTCTTTCTTCCACTACCTTAGTCTTTGGGGCTTTGTTATGCAAATGCACAAAAGAGTAGGAGATTCAAAGTGCCAAGATTTTTTTTTTTTTCTTTCACTCTTTTTTCAAGAACAAAGTGATGAGGTATCGTGATTGTCCTCAATGTTTGGTACTTCCTTGCTAACAAGGCTTTGCTTTGTAGAAATCGCATTTGCAACCATCATAATTTGCATGTCTTAGATGGTACTTATACTACACATTACCATTCTGCAGATTTACTGTATATACGCAGGATAAATATCGGCTATGTGTGCGATATTAATTTATAGCGGGCATTACGACTGTCTACAGTAACGTTTGGTTGGTTTACACTAGAGACCTTCATATCTGACAGTGGTCTTGAATGTTTAACATGAGCGTTATTGGCTGCCAGATGACTGACTTAACCTTGCGAGGCTCCGATTTTAAAATACATTTGCATTTTCTCACAGATTTATGAAACAGTTTTCACTTGATATTACATTCATTCCGCTCATGAGCGAGATTGTCCATAACTCACCAGAAGATGAATCTGTTTTCCCACCAGAAGTAATTAAATATCATATTTTCACTCAGAAAGTTAAAATAAATCACTTTTTATGTGAGCAGAATCCTTGGAGATCGCGCACACGTGTTTCGGTGATGAAATAAGCTCAAATGTGGATGTGGCTCCCTACCAGAAAGAATTAAGCTCTGGCGGGGAGCCAAGCTGCAGGAAAGAATCAAATCTCACAAAAGAAGCCATTCGACTGTTTATATCTCGCATAACGTCCGGGTAAGAATGTTGGTAATTTGCTTGTTTTGAAACAAGCTCTGTCCCTTAGCATAGGCTCTCTGAAGGCCTCCATGCCCCACTTTTATACACTCATTACGATCTACATTAATATCTTCAAATATTAATTGGACCCATGAAGCCATACGAGTCGGCACCCTTACATGTCGGCTTGTCAAGCGCTTGGGCTGAGGACATGAGGTCTGACACGCCGGCCACAGAAAACTTCCCGTGCTAAAACAATGCCATTAACGCCAATCATGATGACACTTATGAGCCTTATTAAATGATATGTGATGTTCAGCATCATTCGCGACTGCTCTGCCCATTAATGTAAACCGCTTCTGACCTCTTGGGTTTCTTAGCACCGTAATGCAATGTGATTATGAGTCCAGTCTCATAAATAATAAAGAGGGCTAGCAGCATCATTTATGTATTTACATGATGATAATGTGTTGCTCCTCGCTTTAATAGAAATTAAAAAGTAATGTCTTTCCATGTCTTTTTTTTTCATGCCATGATTCAGGCATCTATTTTTGCTACTTCCACTTCCTTTTTTTTTTGTAGTCAAGTGTAATTTGCAGTGCAGCCATCAGGTTTAAGTGGTCTTTTATTCTCTACAAGTTGAGATTTAGCACTTTTGATTCAATAAAGTCACTTAAAAGTAAGATTGAAGATGTTTTATTGTATTTCGTCATGCCCAAAATGTGTAAAAAATTGGTTGAGTGGAGTTGCATAAAGACGTCGAGCATAATCCAGGCAACTACACATTGCCCAAAACCCTGTTGACATGTCCTAAATGTTTTGCACAATTTTAGAAGTGCTCATGTAAGCCCTGTTGAGCTTCACAATTTCACTAAGTTTCCACTCATTTGGGCGGCTCTGCTCGCGCTTTCCCTTCCATTTAACCAGTTCGGCTTTTCCAGAGCCATCGCTTAGCTCATAGTTTAAACAAATGGATGAGTGAGTACAGGATCTGTTTGTATTGTGTATCAGAACGATGCTGCGCGTTGATCATTATCTTCTATTCTCATCACAAAATCATCAGCCACCGCAAACAGACTCTTTAAGGTCTCTCTCAGCTGCAGTACTTTAGGTTTTTTATCTTCCTCTGCCTGTTCATTTGATTCATTAGCATACAGATAGTGCTCTCCAAAGATATGTCACGCTAGAGGTGTCCTCATTGCAAAGCAGCAAGTCTTATAAAGGCACTCCATATCTGTGACTGTGAGTTGTTTCTATTTTTTCCTCCAGGGATGCTTTGTTCTCTCGTGTGGGAGCGACAGTCACTAATCCTTCATTAAATGGCATTGTCAGCGTTTAAACTGGAACCGTGTTTAATGGCTGCTGACCAGCAACACAGTTAAACTGTAATTAATTTCTTTGTGCTTGAATTAGGGATGTTTTTCAAAGCAAAAGCCATTTAGCTTCATTTAGCTCATTTGGGTCATTTTTTTTTAGGTCTAAATGTGAGGTTTTCTGCATCGTGTGCAGCATTTCGTGAAGAAAAAGCTTCTTCGAATTTAGGCATTACAGAAAAAAAAATTACGGAGAAAATGTCATTTAGTTAATTATGTTGTTTCCATGACCATACTTGAATGCAGTACTTTAGCCTTGTTTTTTAAAATTGTATATTTAATTGATCTATCTATCTACAGGATCTATCTGATTTATTATTATTATTATTTTAATGTAAATTGTGACCCAGCAAATAAATGCTGCAATAGGTATGAATTCTACTGATAGTAAACTGCAAAATAAATTCTGATATTGTAGAATAGAACCCTTTTTGACACATTCTTCTTCACTCAAAATAAGATAAAACACTTAAACTGCTGGTCCCTGATGACAAAGCAGGCACGGGAATATGCAGATAGATTTATCGAACTAGCCATACGTGGCCGTCTTCCTGGTCATGTAATGAAGGAAATATACACGGCGAGTGGTCAGAGAGCTCCCGCGGCTTAATGACAGTGGATATCTCTCAGACAGGCCCTGAAATATTTGCTCGGGAGACTCTCCGAGGGTTTCAATCTCCCACAAATCCATTTATATGTTTGCCGCTGATTTATGGCCTTATTTTAACTGTCTCCTACATGCAAATGCAGGAGGCCGCTTAGAAATATACATAATGTGATTCTCAGGGTCATCCCTCCTGCCTGTCAGAACGTATTCCAGCCAGGGAGAGTGGAGGGACTGGGGGAATTGCTCTTTCCAGAGAGGAGTCAGGAAGTGGCCGGGCGCCGCTACCTTCCTGCCCTCGACTGTCATTACGAGAAAAAGGCTAATGTAGATATATATTAAAGATACCACATATAAAACATAAACTTAGGAAAAAGGGGATTATGTTACACCTGTGTTTTTGTTGTGAATTTATGAACAGTGTAATTGTAAAAGAAAAAAGAAAAAAAAAACAATATACTGTATGGGTTCGCCATGACACAAGGGTGAGTAAATGACAGGACTTTCTCTTTTTCGAACTGTCCCTTTAAGAAAAGCTAGAGAAACTGATGCGGGGTTTGTGAACGGTTTTGCCTTTTTGTTACATGAAACTACAGATGGAGAACTTGCCATGTGATGGGCTTGTTTACATTCAGACAAAGCTACAGATGGCTGAATTTGCATGATGTGTAGAAACATCATGAAGAGATTCTGATATCAGATCTGAACATGACAAGCCAGCAGAAGCCAAACGGGATCCTGATCGATTTCCAGTTTCCCAAGCCCCCTTCCTTCAGTAAAGCTCTTACTAACCTTTACTCTGATCATTCAGAGACAAGGAAAAAAAAACGATGCATAATGCTATTCTAACCTTAATGAGGCATACAAGTCCATCGGTTTGTTATAGAGAAATGCACTACTTGCCTCTGCAGGTCATTAAATAACAAATGAAAGAAATTAAGTGTAGAGAATGCACTGAATCCAAATGTGGCCATATTTTTTTAGTTCATAGTGGTGTAGCTTCATTAAAGACATCTGTCATGGAAAGTGTCGTTACAGTTTCACCCCCCCATGCTACATATAATTTAACTTTTATGCATTATCTATCTATCTATCTATCTATCTATCTATCTATCTATCTATCTATCTATCTATCTATCTATCTATCTATATATATATATTGTATATATTAGTGCTTAATATATATATATATATTAGTGCTGTCAAAATGATTAATCATGATTAATCGCATTAAAAAAAAGTTTTTGTTTACTTAATGTGTGTGTGTGTGTGTGTGCTATGTTTATTTATTATGTATATATAAATACTCACACATTCAGTATATATTTAGAAAGTATTTACATTATCTAAATAATTTATATAATTATATTTAATATAATATAAATAATAATGTATTTATTTATTTATTATTCATTATATATTATATTTTCTATATTAAAAATGTTTATAACATACAGTATAAACAACATGTTTTTCAAAAACATACACATACATGTATTTGTTTATCCATAATAAATATACACAGTAAACACATGCACTAATATATATATATACACACAGTATAAATTATGTTTTTTATTTCATTCGTTTTGTTAAATTATTATTTTGATAGAAAAATATATTTGGAACATGGGCCAGTGCATTTCTTTTAGGATAGATGTAGCTCGGCTTTTCTCTGTCGCACAAGCTCTGCGCGTGATGTGAAAAGTGAAAATAGCTTACAATACTCGCTCAAGAATATCAGTACTCAAAACTGTCTAAATATGTATTTTATTGGTGTATAT
>JAUMHQ010000078.1:6069054-6093884 GCA_032361165.1 Enteromius paludinosus | reverse complement strand
GTACAGTATGCCCTGAATAATTTACTGGTCAAAGACAAATTTAATTAAGTCACCATTAGTTGACAATGTAGGTGTGTGAACATTGTAGTGCTCATATCTTATGCAACACAGAGAGTGTTTAAGGACAAGACTAAGGACAGACATTCTTTGTATCTATGCTCTTTAGGACTTAAGGGATGTTAGTTCACCTAAGTGCTTTATGTTCACTCTACTTCTCTGTATTGAAATACCTAGAATACCTCATGACTTCAGTTATCGCTTACCCTTTACAAACTATTTTTCTTTCTGTATTGCTAGAGAAAAGATGACTTCTTAAACATCTCTTTTAAAGGGTCTCTCTCTCTCTTCTTCTCACTTTCTCAAACAGAAAAGAAAATAACTGGCTCTGTAAGAGTTAGATGAGTACCAGTCTATCACTTTCTTATTGACTTTGAGGTATTTCCTTAGCTCGTATTGATTAAGGCTTGGTTCAGGGTACTGAAAGCTAATTCAAGGTCGCCGCTCCAAGCCAAACACCATGCGCTTTCCCTGAGTTGTCATTTGAGAGGAAAAGGCTCTATACGAGCTTGTTTTTTAAATCAAACTTGGTGATATGCACTTTGAGAAAAAAAAAAGATAGTATAAAAATTAGATACTGGAAATTTTCTTACAGGACATTATGTTGTGTTTACAGACATTAACCATAAAAAAATGAAATATTGAAATGCATAATTTAAAAACAACCGGTCCTCCAACCAATACACCGGTCATTTGTCCGAATACCTGAAATACGACCCATAAGGGGGCGTATACTGAGGCTCTATATTCAACAAATATTGATATCAATGTCTTGTACTCTTTGATCTGCATCGTAATTCGGGTTTTGTGTTATGCAATGTGATATACATGATAATATGTAATCATATGCATTATAAATCGTGTTTTTGCACTATTTCTGTAAGGGGTAGGTTTAGGAGGGGGTTAGGTATAGTCATTTGCATGAATTACACCTATTAAAATATGTGTGAATTACCATGAGATCGGTGTAAAAAGTCCACACATTGCATTTAAATAAACAGGCATTTTGACTGGTAAAGACAGTCAACACGACACTGACATTATTTTTATGCCTGATAGAGGGCGCATGACTTTAAAACATAAAAAAAGGGTCCTAATAAGGTGCACAAATTACCTATTGAATTTTTTTATTTTTTTTGGAGGACAGGCTTTTTAAAATATGAGTAAACCGCATGTAAAGTCTCTTCTATATATGTGTGGTCATTAATATATAGTGTAATATAGTGTACAGATTTTGCATGAAAAGTCCTGCCATTTATAGAATCATTAATGAAGCAGTTATGTCTCCATCATATTTCTTCAGTATTGTGTACCGTAAGAGATTTCTTGCAAACAGATATGGATTTATAACGAATTTAACAAAAGAGAGGGAAAAGAGGGAAACGCAGCTAATAATAGTTTGAACTTTCCCATTCTCATCTAGCAGATTTTAACAAAAGTTAAACCCATAAAATGCATGATCTGGTGCGTGTGCGATTTCTTTAATTTCTCTGGTTAATTCACATAGCCATTCTCTATACTCCTTGCGTATGAAGAGTACCCCCTAGGAGGAAAAACAATAGACTGCCTGAGTGGCACCAATTGCCTGGGGGCAGGACTTGCTCCATTAGGATCCCCAAAAGGTATCTAGTGAAACAAAGCCTGAGTCTACAGTTGATTGGCAAACAAAGTAGGCACAGGCACTTAGGAATTCAATTGCATTTTACCCATCACCATTTCTGTTCAGCCTAAATTGTGCGCCTGGACTAACAGCTTCTATTAGCTCTAGTGGTGCCTATTCAGGTGCTAATTGAGATGAAACCAGGGTTTGTCAAGGCAATTATAACAAATAGCTGGAAATGGCTGGAGATGGCCTTTGAGCGAGCTAAAACTGTGGAGGGGTATTAATCTTTTATAGCCGTGACATGAGTAATAAGGGGTAAATTTATCACTGTATCACATCTGCAGAGATGATATGATATCATTATGATTTTTTTTCATCTTCAAGAAACAGAGGGGAAACTTTATGCTCAAGGGCCTCAGAACTACACATGAACATCGGTCAGTGCTTAAAATGACCCTTGGATTTTGAGGCCTGTATAATTGTATTGGAAAATAAGCTTGCAACAAGAATTGTTGGAGTAGTATGCGCTATCTGTCAATAGTTACACATCATTAACATTTTTTAATGTTTTTTTTTTAAAAGAAGCCTTTTGCACTCACCAAGGCTACGTATTAAAAAGTTTGCAAGTACTGTAGTATTCAGCAAGGGGAAAATATTTACATTATAAATATTTATTTTGTTTTAAAAAATGATAATGTTAAAATAACCCTTTTAGTATTATAATTGATTTGATCAATTGCTGAGGAAAAAAGGCCAATCAGAAGCGCAAATTAGACCAAGTCATTTGCATGTGAGTTTGCCACAGAAGTGAGTGAGAATAGCGACGATACCGGTGAGAAACCGAGCAAAACCTCTCACAATACATTAAGCCGTGGCTCAACTTAGCAACAATCCGTTTCTTCTCAATCTCTGATGCAAGTCTTTACCCAAACTGTATAAATAACACTCCCACCTGGACCTTATTCACCACCCAGTGGCATTTATTAGGATGTCTTCCGTCTCATTTGCATCAGAATTACCTCTTCAGGTACTGGTGTTAAACTCTCAAGCCAGTGATTCCATGGATCACTTAAGCCGAAAGCTTATCAGTGTTATTATAATTTATAAAGGATTTAGGAAATCATATTTTGGAGAATGTTGATCCATAGACCATTCCCGAGGTGTTATTTTCTCACTCCCGTGTTTACCCACTTGGTAGACCGGCATTGTGGAATTTTGCACTTATCTTTCAGGAAATCCGCTTTCGCCTCGGAGAGAACACTCAGATATTTCCATAAATTACACAGACAAAGTGAGAAATGAAGGTGCTTCACCTGAGGCGACTAAAGAAAGTTTTCTAGAGGTTGCTGAGCACACGTCAGTAAAATCGGCTGTCGACTGTGGAAACAAGTCTGATTGTGTCTTTAAGAACGAGCTGATGTGTTGCTTCTAAATCACTGTTAAGATGTGTGAATGCTTGGTTAGCAAAACTGCAAAGGAGGGAATACAAAGATGTATGCTTTGATTGCTCCGAATATAACTGAAATAATTGTTTAGTGCACCTCTGGGTTGGAAGAACAAAGCTTGCACTAACTTCCAATTCCTAAAACAGCAGTTTTTCACCTCAAAGCTGGGCCAAGAACTTTTTTAGTGATAAAATACTTTCGCCTCGGTTAATACTGCATGTAGAAGCAACTAAAAGTGACCCATTTGTAGCATGATGTTGTGGTCCTGTGTTGTTTTTAAAACACTGTTCTGACCAGATTGACCCAGCAACACTGGTTTAACCAATAGTGACAGGTCAATGGCAGACAGCCGGGAGTGTTTGGAAAACCTGCTTGATGAAGGTATTTTGGTTACACTTTACTTTAATAGTGTCCATGTTACATTATAATTATACATTTAAGTACTGAGTAATAACTATGTACTTAGGTTAGGATTAAGGTTTGGCTTAGGGCTACTTGCATAATTTATTGTTATAATATATATATATATATATATATATATATATATACACACAGTTGAGGTAACAACTGCAGTTTTTCCAGTAGAGAAACAAGCACTGACAAAAAGTTTTAATAGTTTGAAATGTAATAATAATTATTATTATTATTTAATGTATGTGTTATTTTAGCATAATTTATATACTAATATTACATTACTATTAGTACTTATTTTTTAATTTTTTATTATTTTAAGTTGAGTTGAAGTAATTTAGGAATTTCTATTTCCATTTTAAAGATTTTTTACTTATTTATTTCAATTTAGTGCTGAAGCAACAATTTCGTTTTATCTAATATTTAATTTTCACAGAAGTGTGCTATTGTATGTTTGAAGTATGTTTACCATGCAGAGGGTAAATGAAATGTAACCCGAAAATGAACCTCAAAGCGGCTATGCACTTTAAATATACCTTAAGAATGTACTCTAGTGGATTGGCATCACGTGATGTATGTGATTCTCGTTTATAAAGGACATTTAAACTGCAGGTTACGGTTTAAGAATGGCGTGTTCAATTCACATCACGTCACGATTGTGTACATCCTAACATTACGACAGAGCGCACATATGAAAAGGAACAAGCGTAATTTCTCTCAAGCAGCATATGCGCCACACATTAACTCTCGGCGAGGAGTGCATCTCCCGTTTCTCCATCCTAATTTACAGTCTCAATGGACTCTACCTTTCAGAAGGTAGAGTGCCTCTCTACAGTCCACTGTAATGCATATTCCCTTTGTTATAGCGTTAGTGTCAATTCTGACTCAACATGGATTGCCAATTTGTCTTTTTTTTTTGGCATGGGCAATTTAAATGCACTGGCTTTTATGCAAAACATACTAAAATCAAGCATTTTCCACTAAATTGGACATTTTTATGGTTATAATTTTGCCATTCTGATGGCAAGAAATGCTGCCCCAAAGGGATTGTGCCTCTTATCTTTTGTAGCTTTCCGTGATGCCTGGATGACAAGTTTCTTTAATATGCATGGAGAATGGCAATTTTGGGAGACTTTTGTCCTCAGATCTTGATGTGGCAGATGCCAGAGGAATTACCCCCCCAGCACCCCTCCCAATTCTTGGTCCTAATAAAAATGTCAGTGCTCTGGAAACCTGTACTCTATCTAATCATGGTTATAATGAAGTGTGGCTGAAATAAATATCAGGAAAATCTATATAAAAATTCTGAACACAGAAATGAGCTTCAGTATCATGCCAGTGTAATAGGATTATGAATGAATAATTGTGGAAATGGATAAATAAATATATAGTCATTTCAGCGGATAAAAACAACCTTCAAGTTTCCCATTCGGTTTCTCAGAATAATTCATGAAATAGTTTTTTTTTTATATATATATGCAAACGCATCAATAGGTAAAGAGCATGTCTCATTATAGTGTAGTATATGAGTCACCATAAAGACATATTGAGAAAAGCAGCTTTAAAAACATTTTAGATGGCAAAACATTCTTATATGATCTTTGGCATGATTCTGCTATGATACGCTATTGTTGCAATGCGAAAGAAATACAAGGAAAAGTCAGTGTTAGAAAGTTTAAGGAAAGGTTTACTAATTTTATTTTCTCAGCCTCATGCTGTTTGAAACCCACGACTTTCTTCAAACTAACACAAAAGGAGAGAATCTGAAAATGAAATTTGTTATTGTTATAAAATAAGTTTATAAGACTTCCAAGCATAAAAAAGTAGACAAAAGCACCATAAAAGGGATTCATATAACTTGTGTGATATATTCCTATTATTCAGGAGTCATACAAGGCAGAAATTCGACTTGCCATTCACTAAAAATCCCACCATAGTTCTGCTAGGTGCAATCACGAGAAATAGCAAGTAAAATTTGGTGACTTGGAATATAGTGTGTGAGTCATAAGGATTGCATGAAACTTTTGTGTGCTTTTTTGAAGCTCGAAAACGTCATTGTTGCTGCTTGAGGAAAAAGAGCAACCAGCGGTGTCCTCAGTTGGTTTGAAATGATACAGACTAGTAAATGATAGGTATACCTATTACTTTATGCCCACAAGACGCAGTTTATACAAATAGATTCCTTATAATCTGCCCTTGCCGGCAACATTGTGTCACAGAAGTTCATTTCTCCAAGGTCAGCTATCATGTGCCGAAATAAAGCCTTTACATTTCCATTCAGCCTGCTATGCATTCAAGCTTCAAGGTTTGGTCCACTGTCAGTATTGTGAGAGATGATAAGAGAAGCTCAGTGCGTCAATCAAAGCGGGCCGGCGAGGGGTGCGAACTCATTTGCATAGCCCTCTGTTAACTTTATTGGGATGGGCGGGGCAGATGTTCGAGAAGCCCTGCCTCTGTAATACAGCTCCAGACATCACGCTCAATCTCTGTCCCTCATCCCAGTTCTCTCGCGAGCACAATTAAAAATGTATAAGGCTGCAGCGAGGATGGATTAGATGCTGGTCTCCCACAGCTGCTGATCTGGAGTGCGAAGCTGTCACAGAGGGGGTTAGAGGGAAAGGTGTGGGCAGGAACCTCATGACGACAGAACTTCTATAGTCCCAGAGCTCCAGACCTTCTCACATGGCACCCCCTCCCACCCACAGAACCCACTCGTCCTGCTTCCAAACGGATTACCCGCTTTTGCTTTTATTTACCGATTCTCCCCCAGGTGTCATCCCTCACCTGTCCGATACAGTGAGTAGCCTTTCATCCACCGCCCCCCCCCCTTCCCAGAGACTGCCGCCTGTACCACCCCTGCCAACAGCGTGCTCGCAGCTAATCAATCTCACCCACTTTTTTCTTTTTAGACCCACCCTCACCAAACACGTGAATGCGTCCCGCAAGATAAAGTATCATTCTATCATGTTGGGTTACTTTAGGTTGAATATGTATCAGGACTCTGCCTTGCCGAGTGGGTTTCCCTTCTCTCTTTTTTTTCCCTGAAAAGGAGGGAGGACGATAAAAACAACTGTACTCCATCACACACAGGAAGTGAACTGATGATGTGTATCTGTATAAGTCTGTATGGAGTAAGCGTGCCAGTGCGAAAAAGAGGAGTGTGTTAAAAGTAAGACCCTCTTTTTGAGTGCATATACAGTCTTAAATGATTTATTATAGTGCTATTTCGTTTTACTGTGCTTTTAAAGATGCGGCATGCTGATGGATTCAGAAATAAACAGCAGAATTGGGCCAAACATGGCTATTTTAATAATGTCTTTTTGTCATTTAAATGGACGGCAAACATAATTTTCCTTGTTAGAGACAGCACTAGTGGGTTCCAATTGTAATATATTGGTCAAATCTTCAGAGAATTTATTTTTTTATTTATTGTCTTCGAGCTGTTACTCTCCTCTCTAGTCTCTCACATTCACAGATTTTCACAGTGTTAAGCTGATCAATGCATTTTCACCCCCCGTGAGTGCTGGGTTTCCCAGCTGTCAGGTTATGTTATCCCTGATGGGCCAGATATCCTGTGCTCAGAGCACCTGCCTCTTATTCTGGTCACCCAAAGGCCTATTATAATGTCTTTACTGTCAGGATGCAGGTATGATGGGAGTACGTGTGACAGAATGCGTCGATGAGCTTGCTTATCACACATTGCTTTTGACTAAAAGCAAAGAGAAAAGGCAAAGGAAGTCATGTGGTTTTATACAGTATAGTGCGCTACAAATTTGCTATTGAAGGAGATTTCCTGTTGCAGCAACTGTGTACACGACACAAAGTAGAAAGCTGTTTATGTAATAAAAATGTTAGCTTTCATTATTTGATTTAATAGTATTACTATATTAATACATATGTAATAGCAAATAAAGCTTTTGTATATTTTATAGCATGGATTTCCTAAAAAATGTAAAATAAATTTTTGATGTCGTAATGAAAGCAATTGACTATACATTTATATATATATATATATATATTGTGTTTTATTGTGTTTGTTAGCTAGCATTTATTAGTTATTTTTTACCTAATCAAAATAACTCAACTTGGGTAGTTGACAGATGCCAAATTGGACTGTGTCCAAAAAAACAACAACATACAAATAACATGAGAAAATATATCTTTGTTTGAGTTACATGCATTACAGATGTTTATCTTCAATGTTTTTTTGTTGACATTTTTTGCTGTCACACCATAGGCCACATTGACACATCTACTACCCATATATATATATATACAGTATATGGTCTATTAAGTAGAATGTTTTTTTATTTAATTGCTAATTACATTTGGTCTTCCCATTCCCATGTGGTTGCAGCATTGACGTCAACTGTCTTTGAAACTTTGGAAACTAAAATGAAAATAAGACAGAAAGACAGACCGCGGTTTGCTAAACATCCAAGTTTATGAAGAAAAATTAGCACTGTCAGTCATTACAGTCAATCAGAAGTAGCTATCTCTTTTTGTCTTTTAGTAGGAAGACAGTGGCCAGTCATCCGGATTCACGGGCCAGCACAACCTGCCCCAGCCTCAGCTCATTAGCCAGACCTGCTAAGACGGAAGTGTCTTCGCTTCCAAAGCCTCCGCTTTGACATTCACGCAGTGCTTCCAGTCGATCAGGTCCCAGCTCTGATAAATTTGCATCTCTTTGAATGTGACGCTGGAAAAAAAAAAGGCAGCGAAAAGAGGGAGGGGAGAAAAAGGGCCCAGCCACTAGATTAAATTTTGCCGTCTAGAAAATGAGAAAAAAGGGCCTCTATCTCCTGGAGTCTACTGGGAAGATCTTTATTCTGATTCTTGTTAGAATTGTTTATCACAGTGACAGAGCAGGCCTGAGCAGAGATAAAGGCAGTGCTCCATCACGCGCCCTGACAGTCGTAGGACATGCAGTGGAATGAAAGAAGCCAGGGAAATATTATTAATAGATGCTGACTTGATTTGCCTCGATTGCACGTCAAGAAGAGGGGGCCATGGCTTGATTGCAGCCTATGAAGTTCTGTCCAAAAGGGAAGCTATTTTTCATTAAGTGATAGAAGTCTTTTTCTCTTTTTTTTGGCTCCCTTTTGCTTTCCAAGGAGCTGATAACTTATGCAGTTTATTCTAACCGTGCTGATTTGTGTCAGTGAGAAAGAGAGTGTGGGGGAGAAAGAGAGAGAGAGAGAGAGAGAATGGGGCTTATCTTGTCTTTTATAAAATAAACCGCCTTTCCTGGTATAATGTTAGTTTTGGTGCAAGTGAGGAGCTTGCATGCACGTCTGACCTGTTCTTGTGATCTACACGCATGCAGCTGCTGTGTGGTTGGGGCAATGCTCTGCAAAAGAAAAAAAAAGTACTGTATGCTCAATATTCGCAGGATTAAATGCAATTACAACAATATCAGATATGCATTCTCCAATATAACCAGTTGTGCAAATCTGATTGAATTCGTCACATGTGCAATAATAGTTCACAGTGGGTATAATAAGATTTAAAAAAGATGAGATCAATATCATTACAGTTTGCACTGTTTTGTAAAGACATACATGGGCTTCAACTGTGAGCACTTTTGGCCCTGTGCTTTCTTTTATATTACATTTTCAAAGTCACTGTTTATTACACCTTCAACATTTTTCCATTATTTTTGATAATTTCACAACTATAAGGTTATGTAATATATTTTTGGTAGAAAACGGCATACTGTATATTTTAATGTGCAAAGGAACTTGCAATTTATGCATCCTACATGTTACACAATTAAGTATTTTTTATTTTGTTTTTGCAGACAATTAATAATAAGATTGAGATTAGATTCAGATTTCTTTTTATATTTTGTATAAAATAAAAAAAAAAAAAAGTAAAAAAAATGTTACTATAATTAGTTTTTTATTTCTTAAATTGCATGTAATTTCTTTTTTCTTTTCCTTTTTTCAACAAAATTGAAAAAGTTAGCTTAAGATGTAAACCTTTAAATAAAAAATAATATTACAATATTAAAATGAAATCACTTTTTTTATTTCCAAAGTTTTAAACATTTTTAGATTTGTGAAGATTGAACGTCAGGGTCTGGAATAAAGGTAAAAGTCCATTTTCATTGATTATGCATTTGAAAACTTTAACCATAAAGGCATGGTAAAAAGTTAAATTACTTAATATGACATACATAATGAAAAAAGAAAAAAAAAGTTAAAACTTAGTTTTAATAAGAATCAACCCCTGGGACATAATGTGTGTGTAGCTGAAGAAACTCATATATTCTGTGTATTAAATTTGAGGCAGGCACTTCAAATTTCAAACTAGGGGTTGCTAGTGATCTCTTTAATGAGAATGAAAATGTGTTTGACTAGCACTGTGAACGCAGGGGCGGAAGGAGAGACAATAGGGGCTTATAATTCATGGGGTTTAGTTGGACGCCGTGGGTTTGTGAGGTGCCGCTCTTGCTGTGGCGGGCTGGAAAACATTCACACACACACACACCTGTCGTGTGAACAGAGGAGGTGGTGTTGTTTAAAGGTAGACAGATGGAAGTCTAACACAGGGTAAATGAAAACATAAAACCCCCCAGCGTCGAGCATTTATTTAATAAGAACAAACCGCGTTTAAATCAGTTTTTACAGTATATATTCCAGCCTTTTTGCTTTGTGGTCACACTTTATGCTATGTGTGTTGAAAGTTGCTGTGAATGTGTATTATTTTCACTAATATTTAACAATATAATGATATTGCATTAATATTAACAATATTAACTTTTTAAACAGGCAAGACCTCAATATCTCAGTCTAGTTTTAGCCTGTAACAAATAATTTGTATGCCTAATATGTAAAGTTGTACATTACAGTAACTTAGTTGTTATATAATAAAGTGCCGTACACATATACTAAGTGATTTTACAGAATTTTCAATTAGGCAATGAAACATTATTTGTTGCCAGCAAGTTGCTGTTGATTTAACTCAAACTTTCGGAAAGATTTTTTCATTACAGATGGTACGGAAGCACTTTGAATCCATTATGGAGTCTTATTTTCGCTTAGTTATGTTGCGACCCTTTGAGTGCCAAAAAAGTTCATTTGCTAATGTTAGCCTCTCACACACTTTGCTTTCCAATGCTGTCCATATTTACAGTGCTGTTCTATTGATGTATTCACTGCGTTTTCAAGCTAATCATGCATAGGTGTGACACAACTGATTTTATGTTTATATTCCACCTCTCTACCTTGTATCACCAAGCGGAGATGTTATATTATATTTGTCAAAGGTTTTCCTGAAAGGAATCCTTGCCCTTACAAGTTGAGTTTAATGCAGTGCATGATGAAATGCACATGTAATGTTAACCTGGGTTAACAGCTTCAAATGAGCTATTAAATTGCTCATACAGAGACAAATTTTGAGTGCTATTCAAGTGGGTCTTTACAAGTGACTTTTCGTCTCTAATATGTTCTCAAGATATGTGAGAATACTACTAATTATAGCCTTTAGTAACGTAGAATAGCGACTCTCAGCAGTGCCTCACTGGTTCTCACTTAAGTAGATCTGTACATTAAGTGGAACAATGGCTGTATAGTTATCAAATGTCTGATTTCATTTCTCTCACATTGGTCCATTGCTGCAAATTTTTATTGTAAAGAGCCGTATCAGCAAATTTCATATTGAAGCAACATTTCCGGTTGTCCACCCATGTCGACGGCTCTTTAAAGGAATAGTTTACCAAAAATCTACAATCAAAATTAACTCAAATTGGAACAGATGTGGAGAAATTTAGCATTTTTTTGTCTTTTCACCAACAGATGCTTTGCAGTGAATGGGTGCCGTCAGAATGAGAGTTAATAAAAGCAGAAAAATAATCCAAATGTAATGTAAGGAATCCACAAGCTTTGTGAATAAAGAGGAAAGTTGCAATGATCAGATCCATTTCCACGTGAAAACAGTTATAAACAAGTATGTCAATGCATTTTGAAAGGACGGCATACAGTAGGATGTTTTTTTATTTTTCTAGAAGAAGCATCATTGTATAATTATTATAGGAATTTACTCTACGCGCAGGGATTTGAAGCTTGTGGATTATTGTAATGTTTTCATGAGCTGTTTAGACTTTATTCTGACGGCACCCATTTGCTGCAGAGGATTAGCTGGTTACAAACTCATTTACATCTCAGCTAGCCTGATGATGAGTACATTTTCTGCATATTTTTAGTTTGGAGTAAACTGTTCCATTATGGAATATGTGTTTTTGAACTGTCACTTGGATGGATCCACAGATTTTCTTTTATTTTCAGCACATATCAACAGTGTACTTTTACAGTTCTCAATACTGTTCTTCACCTAAATGGGTTTCAGGTTGTGTATAGCTATTATCAATCGTTTTGGCAGTCCTTTTTCTATCTTGTAATACTGTAATACAGTACAATTGTAATACTGCATTTTAATCCTTTTGTTGTCATTTTAATGGTTACAATTTTATACCACAGAAACCTTAGTGTTGCAGCACGGAATGAAAATGAATATATTTTATATTGTGACAACAATGTTTTTTTTTTTTTCCCAGTGTGTCGAAGAAAAGATCACCAATGTAAGTGAAACTTTCGAGGCAATTACCTTGACAAGTAAGTGATTTTATGACAATGTATGATCAATGTAGTTCTTTCACTACAAAAGGGATACTGTGTTCTTTCTGATTCCAAGCTTTCAAGAACAAATCGAAATGAATGAGAGCTGCTTGAATGGAAATTGTACTTTCATTTTACTTTCTGAATAGAGAAGAGAACTTTTGGAAAGTAATTAGCCAGCGATTTTCATTGGGAAAGCTGATATGTTTGTATATATAGTGGGGTTTAAAAGTCCACATAAATCTGGGATTTTTTTTTTTATATATATATATATATATATACACTGGAATTTTTATGATATGAAAAAAAAAATATTCAGCTGTCATTAAGGCAAATGTGAAATAACAAATATGTTAAAATAGATCCATTTAAAAACACACATATTTCATTTCAATTAATTTCACCAGCACAAAAAAGTATTTGTATCATACATCCTAATATCTGCAATATAACCTCCTTGATGATTTGTATATGGTGTTCATGAGTTTTGCAGGGTATATTGTAAATTGTAAATCAATTTCTGTGTCATTCATTTACTGTTGTCAAGGAACATGTTCTGACCTTCCATACAAATGGATATTTAAACATGAAAAAGACACAGGGGATGAGAGTGAGTGAAAACGAGACTAAGGGAGGGAGAGAGAGACTATAAGAATGTATACGAGCTGTGCGTGCTTGATGAATCACAGCAGGGAAGATTTTATCCACGTTATACACTGCCATTTTATCAATGTAGCAATCAGTAGGCTAATAGTCGTGTAATGTAACAATGCTGGAAATAGTCTATGATTTAAAAACCCATTCCTGACAATCTTGGGTAACCAGGTTTTGGATTACTATGCAGGTTGAGAGCTGATCATACTCTGCCAGACCTTTATCTGCTCATAACTTGTTTAAATGGAAAAGAAAGGTAGAATATCTGTGTCTTCATTCAGATGAATAGGAAAGAACTAAAAGTCCCACTTACTGTAAAGGATGACTATTTTGCATTGCAACATTAAAAGCATGCATGGAAAGCCGTGAAATTTAAAAGCATACCAATACCAAATATCTCTTATGTTGTCATTATGAACAATGTTTATGCTTGCCTTGTACAAAAAGTGTTTTTGGACAACTAGACCAACTTTGAGCTGGCCTTGGATAAAAATCCCTCTCTGGAAAGAATGGAAAACTGAAACAATGTAGCAATAAAATAGTCTCTAATCATGTAAATGACACCCAGGCCATATGAAAAACATCTCCACCGTTAATAACAGTGTGTTAAAGGTCAGCGTGATATCACTGATATCACATGCAAACAGTATGAGGAAAGAAAGAACACTATTTTTTTCCAACCACAAATGTCATCTCTCTGATCTCTAGTGCATTTGAGTTTGCCCTCATATGTACAACTGTGTGCTCATGGGGGCTCTTTTTAACAGAAAGAACATGCAGAACCGTTAAGATTTTGTGTGGGATATTTTAGCATCTTATTCACTATCTGTGCTGGTTCACTTTAATATTAATACACTAAAGTTTGGGGATCAAAAAATAAATAAATAAATTAGCATAAATCTATAACAGACAAGATAAAGCTTGTTTTTTTTTTGTCTTAGTTATTTTTTTTCTTGCAATTAAGGGTTTAAATATCACAATATTATTATTATGTTTTAATTAGAAAGTCAGAATTTTTTAAAAATTGAAAATTTGAAAAAATCCCTTACCCTTTTTGTTACCCAGAAAAATAGAATTGTAAGATGAAACAGGATTAATAGATTAATGGCAATTACCTTTTGTAATTTTTAGATCTTTTATATTATCTAGCAAGCAAATGTGGCAGTAATATACTCTCAGTATATATAATATAGAAGATTCCTATAATAAATGCCGTTCTTTTAAAGTTTGGAAAATTCACCACTTTTAATAAAATATTTTATAACTTATAATAACAAATGCACTTTGTTTAGCACTTAATCACGCAATGCTGAAGGTTGGAGAAATTACTGGAGATTCAGCTTTGCCATTACAGTAATAAATCACATTTTAAATTAAACCTTTATCTTAAAATTTTATTAATACAGTAGTTCACAATATAACTGTATTGAATCTAAAAAATGCATTAATTATTTTACAGACCTCAAACTTTTGTGTATGTATATATATATAGTGATGGTAAATTTCATACAGTACAAACACTTGCTTTTAAATGTCTCTCCTGTTTTGATTGATTGATTAGTTGTTTAAAAGTACATTGTTTTATACTTTGATGCCGAGGATCTTGATTGAGGCCGGTAAAGTAGCCATGAATGACAGTCTTAAGGCTCCTCAGTCTTCGTCTGTCAATGTTGTTAATGTTAAAACAACTGTGGCATCCAGTTCTGCCATGTCCCCCTCCTTTTTCTTTGTGTGTTTGAAGTGCTATAAACAAAGGGGAGTCCACATCACTTGTATAATAGCCCACAGTGTTACAAAGGGCCCAATACGTTATCTTGACAGTGGAGGGAGAATCTTTTTGTCTGAGTAGTGTACTGTTGTCAAGCACACACTGGCTCAAAGTACCGACTCCGCTCTGCGGGAAAGCTGCTTCTTCCTCTGCTGTATTACATGCCTGCTGCCATGCGCGGGACACGTAGATCAGGTGAAATAGCCATTTCTACCTGAGATCTTTAGTATGATTTGCCCCATACCTTTAGAAACAATCTCTCGCTAATATCGTACACTCTGTATGACATGTGACTGCGGTATATCTTTGGCTGAATTCCACGTCCATGAGGCAAAAAACATGCTACTAGAGCAGCTCTGTCCTATTTTTTCTTCTCGCTTTTTTTTTGATGATGGTCATATTCGCACAGATTGTGCTCCTGGTGAACTTGTCCCAATATAAACAAGCGTTAAAGCGATTTCAGGCCAGACCGAGAGGTCAAAATATGATTGAAATCGCTAACATTTTAAATCCAATAGCCACATGAGCTATCGCTTTTATAAATGGATAAGACAAGTGATTTGATAGCATTAATGTTGTATGGGACATTACCAGGCGCCAATGACCAGTAAGAGGATTTTGACATTGCATGAACCTGTGACCATCTCTAGAGATTAAAATAGACAGGGTGATTGCTGTATGTCACAGGTAAGTGATGCATAATACGTTCAGGGCCTCAGAAATATACAAACTTTAATAAGAAAACAGTACACATAAAATTAATATATTATATGAAATTTAGATGGATAGCATAAGTAATAAGTCATATTTCTCCAGCAACTGTATTTATTGCTGTTACTGGCCTATCCACTAGGGGAGCCCTACTCTTCAGTTAAGATCTTTACTGTACAAACCCCTTCACATATGATAAAATCATAATTCAGTACTAATTAGAGGACAGTGAAAGTTAGTTTTAGTATACAATCTGCAGAACTCAAAATTCATATTCAAATGAATCATCTATGTTGCCATAGACCTTTTGTCACAGCATCATGGTAAAAGCAAAGCTTAAACTACATGAACTTTTTCATTTCTAATAACAGTCAAAACATAATATAGTTTTTTATATGCATTTTTTATTTAACTTTTGTATTGTTTAATAACAAAATGTCCTCAATCTTTCAGTGGAAGAATAAAACAACAACAACAACAACAAAACAATAAATGTAGACTAGTTAAATAAGTAATTTAAATATCCAGAGAAACCTAATGTATATGTTTTGCATACAGGCAACAAGATTATGCTTAAAACTGCTTTTTAGTCCTGCTGTGTTATTGTGTCTTTCGTCACTTCTCTCACGTCTGTCTCCTGCTCACTCGAGAATTTCCCCAGCATGTACGTTTACACAAATAAATATATAAATGTATAGTGTAAGCCGAGACAATCCCATGTTGGTCCAAACATGAGAATTCATCCATTCAAGCATTAAATGCTGGTACAAAGAAAGCAGGCAGAAGAGATGCAGCCCTCTCTGCTCTCCAAGACGCAAACTGACAAAAGAGGGCAGTATGATGACATTGACAAAGTGGACAAACTTTTAATCTTTGATTCCTTGCCAGTCGCTGAAGTGGCTCTCTCTGTTTGTGTTTGTGATGTGTATGTGTGTGTCTGTAAAAGCAAGGGTGTTTTGTTTAAACATAGAATGTCGATGAAAAGAACTGAAATGAAAAGTGGACACTTCAAAAGATGAGAGGCAAAATCAAGGACTTACTTTATGTCTTTATTCATCGAGTATAGCCAAGATCAAATGTTTATTGAACACTGAGATAACAGCACATCTTCCAAATTTAGCCGCTGTCAGCATCACCTTTCTTTTTTTCTTTTTTTTGCAGGTTTCAGGTTTGCAGACAAATGCGAAACCTCAGAATTCAAATATATAAACCTGTAGTTAAAAAAGGGCTTAAAAAATGATGTGCAATGAATCAAATCCAGTGCAATTATTTTAGGACATAATTTTTATTATTATTACATGTATAGGAATTTATATATGTTTTTTTATGTTTATGTCCAGTCTTCAGTGTCACATGATCCTTCAGAAATCATTCTAATATGCTGATTTATTGCTCAAGAAATATTTCTTTTTATTGTCATTGTTGAAAGCTATGGTACATTTTTTTGGGCCTCTTTGAAAAAGAACAGAATTTATTTGAAATAAAATAATTTTGTATCTTTTTAAATGTCTTTGCTGTTACTTTTAATTAATTTAATGCATCTTTTATGAACACAGTGATTTATTAATACAATTTTGAATAGTAGTGCATGCACTGTTGTTTTGTAAAGACATTTATATGTAGACACAATTTGCGTTTGCCAACAAAAATGTCAAGCACTCAAGCATAACATTCGTGACAACTTGCCCCAGTTAAAAATTGAGAACACTGCCCAACCAGATTTTGGAATTTTAGCTTGGCGGACAAAATTAACAAACGAGATGTTTTACCACTTCTAGGAAAAACAAGCATGAGTGTAATTAAGCTGCTGACTTCTGAGTTTGTCAAGTTATTGAGATCTTCCCTGTGTGACAACTGTACACAGTTTGGAACAGCTTATATGATTATGTTTAGGAATATTCTCCCTGCTCTCTCTCTCTCGTGCTCCTACGAGCAAGTAACTGGTGTTATATGGCAATGATATTGTGATTGGAGGTTGTTGCCAGAGCTTAACGCCAGCTCTCTCTCATGGTGCCAAACATTCTTCAGATTTCATTAGGTGAAAGCGCATTCACAAATGGCATATTATGTCACGTAGGATGTGATTCCTGCTCTGATTAAGTTATGATCCATCAGGAATCCACACGATCGAATGCCAAATCACAGTGATGCAGCATTTTCTGATCAAAATAAAATATGTTCAGGGCATCAGGGGGTTCTCCTTGTCCTAGAAACGCCATACACAAACACACACACACACACACACACACACACACACACCTATAGATTTTTCTTTTGCGCAGTCACTTTCTTTCTGTACCTGTGAGTGCTGACAGAACCTGACCTGACAGAAAGACGTATGAAAGACCGTCTGACATTCACATCCACACCTCTGTTGAGTTATGTCTGGTGTGGATATTATAATAAATCCACTTACTCAGTTTATTTCCTGCTGATGCTTCAGGATTCTTGGAAATTGTTTGCAGATACTTGGTTGTGCAATGAGAAGTAGAGTTTGCAAAACAGAACGGTTGCAAAGGATGTGACATTTTGCGCATTCGTGTCAGTGATGCTCGTAATGCTCATATTTCAATCCAATGTCTCGTGCCAATTCTATGATTAAAATTGTACTTTTTAAAAATGTCAGTATTTTAAGGGAAATAATGATGGTACACTCTACATGTATTCAAGGTGTAAAAGGTAAATAATTTACCATTTTCAAGAAAAGTTGATGACTTGATGGCATAAAAGTGTTTTGAAACCATTAGTATCCAAAGAGTTGTCTGACTCAACTATATTTTCACTTCCTTTTAAAAGAATTTGCTTTTTAATGGACATACTCCATTATCTCCATTATGGACATACATCTTTTAACCATTTATCTGTTTTATTTACCATTTTTTTGTTAATTATTTAGATTTCACATTGTGAAATGATTCATGACAGCTGTTTGCTGAGTTGATTTTTTTGAGGTGGATTATAATCACACACAAGACAGGATGTAAAACAGATATGAATTTTACTCGCAGTACATTTATGCAATATGAATCTTTTGTCTGAAAGGGTTTTTAGTGCAAACGTTTGGTGGGACCTGGGAGGAGGCCTGAGGTAATACATCACATTGCTCTTAAAGTAGCCATCAACCAGTGGGCGAGAGCCAATTTAAACAATGTTCGTTGTCCGCGAACAGGGACTCACTTTCAACCCGACCTTAAAAAGCTTCGTAAAGTGAATCAGCTTAATTGAATTCTGTAGTCCCACTTTCCCGCGGCCCGAAAGAGAGGATGTGAAGTTTGTGTTGATGCAAAGCTCCATTTTCTGCGGCAGATTTTTTTCTTTTTTCAGAAGCGTCTCATAGTAAAGGGGATTTCAGAAATCATAATCCGACTTAAGTTAAGAGTATTCTTTCACTAATTCACGAAATATATGAACACTCTATATCTTCAATTAAGAGGATTGAAAGATAAGTGTGGAAATGGGAATTGACTGGAAATTGGATGTTTTGGGGCTAATCTGCAGTTTGCGAGCAGGTTGAGGACTACGAAACAGATTATGAGAGCAAATATCTAAGATATCGCATACCTGGAGTGCCGTCTTTGTACGTGCGGTTATTTTCGCGAGCTTCGGCGTCTCTTTCGCGAAGATATAAGACATGGAATGTGCTGATGTGATTCAAATTATTCCCACAAATTAACATACACATGCAAATGAGGATTTAATTAATTGCAAAATGCATTTTGATTAAATACTCAAAACGTCATGATTCTAATCTTTACAAAACTTTTAATTAATTTTGCTAGTTAAACCTCATCAACACTTCCAATGGAGCTTAATTAGAATCTAGCCTCCCCCTTATAATTTAAAGCAGGAAAATCAAAAATTAGCCATTGTTATCACATATGTAATTCTACCAGTAAGAAAGATGGAGTCGTTGATAAATTAGCAGGGTCCTGATTTTCGCTTGCCAGTGAAATAATAGTGCTAATTGGCAGATACTCCAATATTGATTAAATGAGGCACACAACACTCATTTCATTAAGTCGTTCTGATACCATAATTCAGATCACTCTCTTTGTGTATCTCATCGCCTCAGGATTAACAATTCAATAAGACCCAAGACTGGAAACTAATGGCCAAAATAAACATCCAAATTAAGCTCCGATGATCACTTCAAAAGGACCCTTCCCGCTTGCTGTTTTCCTACACGGCGAGTTCACCAAAAAGTTGGAAATAATTGCAGTTTCCCACAGTACAGTCCACTTTTCTTTTTTTTTTTCCTTGGGTGCGTCAACTTGCGCTGGAAGAGAGGGTGAATATTAAAAACGTGTGCACCTGAGTTGTGGCTGCTGTCAGGGTATCTCGCCTTTCATCACGGTGGGAGCAGGTAACGCTAAGATTTTTAAGATTGCCTTTTCAAAGCCTCCAAACTTTCCTCCTCTCCAGTGGAAGTCCACTAAAGAGTCTAAGGAGGCTTATGGGGGATAATTCCTTCCGAGGTGCTAGAGGTGAGATAACCAATTACACATGATCACTTTTGACTTCTCTAATCTCCAGCCTGTATCGCTGGATTTCACTCATATGAACCCGCAAACCTCGTCCCTCTCAAATCAGACATCTCAGCCTTTGTTATTCTAATATTCCAGCTTGACTTCAGCACTTCAGTCAAACAGTTAAGCACCATCCCGACGGGCACGGGTTTCTCTGGCTCCAAGAGAAATTTGACCTGTGGCTCTGAATTACAGCATTTTTAGCTCCAACTCTTGTCCATAATACAAAATGAGCAGCTCACGAAACTGGTTAAAATGAGTTGGCTGGAATTAATATGGAATTCTGTGTCTCTGCTCAGTTATTTGGTTTTATTTTGCAGCGATATTGAAAGTCATAATTTTACCATTCTGAGATATTTGACTTCCTGTTTTGCTTTCTTCAAAATACCGATGTCTTCTTCCAGCGCTTGTTTCCTTTTCACATTCTCTCCAATTCTGACTCACCTCTACAGTCCTTATCTATATATGGAAGGTAAGAATGTAATCTCTGTGCTTGCATGAATGGTGAACCCCGAGGCAGTCCAAATCTGAGAGTACTATTTCATGTAAAAGTGGCTATTCCCTGTTATTCTCCCATGTTTTTCCTCCTGTAGTTTTACATTCAGCATTTTTTTTTTCTAAAGCCATTTAGACACCAGAAAGGCTGGATTCATATAAAAACCACTGAAGTTGACACTTTAGAAAGCTGTCGGCCACCACAAGTGAGGGAAAATAAAACGTCAAAATATCTCTGATCAGTTCATATAAAATCAATGTGGCTAACATGGACATTATGCTTAATTTTGGTAGCTCTTCTCAAACTAACCACATGTAGATAACTTATATATACAACGCTAATACACAGAATGTTTAATGTCTTCAGGGGAAAATTTGATGTAATGTAGAAGGCTTCTGAAAACTCTTCCTGTTAATACTTGCTCACAGGAAGTGGCTAGAATGTTATGACAAAAAAGCACAAATTTTACCTAAAAAAAACAGAAAAAAAAAAAAAGAGTCTGAAATCAAACACTGTGGGTGGCGTTACTACATTGGTGTATGGGCTGACTGGTGACGTCTGAAGAAGTAAGAGGCCGCTTTTGAAGCGGTTACAAATGGTACTTGTTTTTCACCATTCGTGTTGTTGATACTCTGAGCACTGTGGGATTTCACAGAGTAACAAAGACAGATGCAGAGCTGTCAAGATTAGACATACTGTAGGTAGGTTGTTGTCTAAGTATGTGCTACTATAGATGGCTTAGATTAACAAGAAGTGGCTATTTAAAATCACTTCCCAAAAGTAGACGAGTAGCCGGTGCTAGTGGATGAGTCATCAATAAAGAACCTAGGAAGAAAATTAAATTTTTTGGGGTTTAGATTGTATACAGTACAGTTACACCATTTGCATTTTGGCTAAATACCAAACAAACAAGCATACTAGAATTTCTCCATTAGCTCCTTCTAGTTGTTGCTGTAACTACAGAAGCCTGAAAAAAACCTTAATGGCAATTCAAAATTAGTTTGCATAATTTAATTTAATTTAGTTTCGTTTTGCATTTGTTATTATTTGGTACATGTATAAATGAAATGCACAAAAAAAATACAGAATGAATGTATGTTTGTCGTATCTTCTGCCCTTCACTTTACATCTTAGGAGTGTTACAAATGCCAGTCAGCATTGACATCATATATAAATACATATCCGCCATATTGTAACGATCAACGCAGGTTCATGAAAACTCAAGAGCTCAAAAGAGAAACTCATGATGACATGTTGACAGAGTCTGAGGTGGCCGAACGTGGATTCTACGTAAATATATCTACGATTGCCATGATCCCGTGATTGCTTCAAAATCTCTAGGTTTCCATTAACATTGAGTTATGCGCCAGTGCAACCACTGCCATTGAGATCGTGTTCTCTAGATATTATAGACTTCTGTAGGTTTGATTATGGCGAGGTTACTGGTCTGAAAACAAAAACAAAAATCTGTCTTTTGCAACTGTTTTTGGCATTCCGGTGACAGCTGTCAAGAATCAATGCCCTAAATTCATTGTCAAAGTACAAAGATTGCAACACTGCTGAATTAGCACCATGCACATCTCAGGCAACAGAACGTTAGCCAGAATCCAAACGAACGAATAAAGACTCAGACAGCCAGGGAAAGAGACAGTTCGAGAGAGAGAGAGAGAGAGAGAGAAAGAGAGAGAGACCGATTCTACCACATTTTCACACAGGCACATGGAACACCCACAACCTTCTGCTCACACTATTTTTAATCGAGCATCCAACGGCAGTTATGGAAGTATTGTAACACTCCATCGCAATAACTTTTCTTTTTGGGATCGGCAGCAATCCGCGTTCCTCTCCTCTTCTGTCGTTGGTTCCTTACTTTATTTTCCCTTCATATGCAAACTGTTATGACCACAAAAGTTATGAGCGAGTATATGACTAAATAGGACACAGAGACTTGAGAAATGTCTGTGGTTTGTGGCTTGGAGGAGGTGTGTGAGGTTAGAGATGGAGTGTGTGTGTGTGTGGATAGTGGAATTGGTGTCCCGGCTTGAAGAGGGAGTAGTGCTTTTAATCAGACACAGATAATGGCTGCCATACGCCCCTGTCGATCTCATTCCACCGACCCCTTTTTTCTCACACGGCACTCGAAAACTTTGTTGGCCAAGCAGCAGCTGCTTATTTTCTCAATATTTAACACATTTTTATAATGGACATATACGCATGGAACTAATTCCCCGACAAGCCTTTGATTGGCTGGCTCTGTAATGCTTACAGCCAAAGTTTGTTTTAAGTGGAATAAAAGAAATTCAATCTGTGCATTTGCTGCAGCCGCAGTGGCCCCTGATATATATACATTTATATATTGGAAGTCTGCAACGACTCGCACCGCTAGGGGTGTGTGTGTGCACTGTAAGGCTGGATAGAAATTGAACTGTGCAATAAAGACGTCCCATTATGTAATACCAGTTAGCGGCGTGTTCCCAAATTGATTATGCTCTCCGGCTGTTAATTAAGTTATTATATTCCACTTAATTTGCTGATAGTAAATTAGACTTTGACTCTTTGAAGCACATATAGGGTTCGGCAGGGTATGTGACTGAACTTAATGCGTAAGCGCTACTGGGAGGGGGGGGTAAAGGAGCAATCAGCCGTATGCTGGATGTCTGGAAGTCTCTGAGCGATGCCTATAAATGTTGACTTCATTAATGATATCTCACAAACTGCTGCAGAGAGTCATATACTTTTACAAAAGGAGAAAAGCGGTTAGGAATACTTTCATCGAGATAAAAAAAGGATTATCGCAATTTGCTCTCCAAGCTCCGAGCCTATGTGTTTTCAAAGACCTTTCGCGAGGAACCGTGGCATACAACTGTTATTAAAGGGATAGTTTGTTTGAATTTCAAAATAAAAACTCCACACAGTTTGGTATGAATGAGATAATATTAGAGGTTGTTTTTTTTTGCATGCATGTATGCACCTTTGTCATTTCCATTAGGTTTTTCTTTTTATGCCTAAATAATTTAATGTTTTTATTCATTATTCATTTTTGTTATTTTAGTACATCATGTTTAATTAAATGAAAAGATAAATGTTTATTTTGAATTATAGCTGAATGAAATATATATATGATTTTTTTTCACTATATTTTATTTAATTTAAAATATTATTTATTTACTTAAATATTTGTTTGATTGCCTGCTTTATTAAGTTTGGTTGGTTGGTTGCCTGGTATGTTTTAGTTTTAGGTTTAGTTTAATATAATAACCCAGTTTCACACCTTTATGACTATATTTCTTCTGGACCATATTTTAAAATATTCTACTATAAATATGTCAAAACTTAGTTTTTGGTTAGAAATATGCAATGCTAAGGACTTAATTTGGTAAACTTTAAATGTCTCAATATTTAGATTTTTTGGCACCATTAGATTCCAGATTCAAAGTTGTATCTCGGCCAAAAATGGTCCTATCCTAACAAACCATACATCAATTAAAGGCTCCCAAGCTTTCAGATGATTAAGTTTTTGAAAACTTCATTAAATTAAACAAAGACCCTTTTGGTTTTATGGTCCAAAAGATGATTTTTTTATTTTTTTGTATGTGTCAGTGTCAGTTTTGTGTCTTTTTGTGTCTTATAAGTTGGTTGTGTGGCCTAGTTTAGCAGTTCAGATCTAAAGGTTTGGACCAGATGAATGGACTGCTGTCAGCTTCGAGGTTGGTAGGGGCACATTTAAATTGATTTGCTATCTATACGCATAAATTACTAAAGACTGAGATGCAAGCCAACGGGATTTGCAGGCATGCTGGTAAACAGATCTATTATTGTCGAAGCTAGACTTAGAAAGATCATAATGAAGAAAAGAAGAGGTAACAGAGCAGGATCAGGCATGCCTTTAATAATGACTGTTTCAGAAGCTTAAAGTTTGATTTGTTTGACCTCAAAGTGACAGAAGGCTAAAAATGCAGTTAATAGTACCAGTTTGCCCATGTTTAGTTGTGAAATGATCGCAAAGCATTGCGCAACAATCTGTCAGATAATATTCCTGTACCAGGACTAGAGATGCATCCAAAATCGAACTTTAAGGAAATGACCGTGAAATGAAACAGTATGTAGTGGCTTTTTTTTCCTCCTGATGTTAACAAGAGGGGAACCAGATGCAGTTTAAGGCCTTAGACTTTGATATTTTAGCTTTTTGTTTTGCAGACTGCTAAATAAAACATCCCTTTCCCTGCTCAGTGATAAGTTTTGAGAAAAAAAAAATCATAGCTTTGGACATGCTAATTTAGAACACATCATTTGCAATCAAAGCAACAAAGTGATTTTGCCATAGAATCAGTGCTTTAGAAACCACAGCAAACAAACACAGTGGAACTGTCTCAATTTCTGTAAGCCATTAAAACTGAATATGAACCATATCCTCTAAATAAATCTTGGTCCATAAGTAAAGATCTTTAATATTAGCAGTATTGTAATTATGTACTGTACTTTGATATGTATGCCTGTCATTCATCTATAAAATAAAAGACTATCTATCTAGCTTTCTACAG
>JAUMHQ010000078.1:6052662-6067502 GCA_032361165.1 Enteromius paludinosus | reverse complement strand
AAATTTTCAAAACTTCGTTTGCTACATAAAGGCCCAGTTTCACAGACAGGGCTTAAACTAAGTCAGGATTAGGCCGTAGTTTAATTAGGACATTTAAGTAAGTTTTATAATCATGCTTAGAAAAAAACAACAACATTATTACTGTGGTGCATCTTGAGACAAAAGAAAGACACTAATATATTAAAATCAATCAGTTTCTTTCAGTTGACACAGCTCAGATTTACATTTTAGTCTAGGACTAGGCTTAACCAACGTATGGATGTATGTGAAACCAAACTGTCCACACACCGTTAGAATACGCAGTCACTTTTCAGATCAAATTTAAAGTAGTCATATTGACATTTCTTAGCCTACCTTTGAAAGTCGAAAAGTTCAACATCTTAAATTGTATTGCTGATATCCAAAATCGTCTGCCTCTTTTTCTGTTTTTTACCACAGACTTAGAGCAGTCTAAGTCTAGGCTTAGCAGTCGGGGCAGTTGTACTTAATTCCTGGCACTATAAGCATGCCTGACTCGCCAGGATAGGCCTGGCAACCCAGTAAAAGAGCCCAATGCATCTTTTTACAATTTACAAGAATGTGTCAGCAATAGCCTCTTGGCGGCCATGGCTGGAAATTCAAAATGACAAACTAATGAAAGCATTGTGATCTGTATGGCAGCGAGATCCGTCCCTAAATGTGTCTATTTAAAGCAGCTGTTCTCTGCTCTGATATGGTAAGAACAGAATGCATCTCAAGTGACATCATACGGTTGGTGTTGATTAATTAGAAAGTTTAAATTGCCTTCTAAGTAAATAGAACTGGCCAAGAAAGACGGTTAATGATCTTTGCATTATAGCCAAAGAGACCATTTGGCTCCAATTAGGTCAGTGAGAGCAGAGAAAGAAATATTATCAGACTGATCGCTCTCTCGCTCTCTTTCCCTCTCTCTCATCCTTGTGTCTCCTGAACTGGCTGCCAAGGAGCATCTTTGACTCACAGCATGAAATTAAATTTCTATGGTGGCCCAGAGCATCATACAATGAAAGGGACTTTGTGTGAATTCTCCTCTCTTGTTCTTGTGCTCTGTCAAAAATTAATATATCAAGACAAACGAAAGTGTGTCTGAAACCCACTGGAAACCTTAAACAGTGTTTTTAGGGTGAAATGTTATTTCACTGACACATGCACCAGCCCAAGAAAGGGAAAATTAAAATCTATGTCATGCCTTTTATTTTATTTCATTAATGCAGAAGGACACATGCACCACGGAAGGCATATTTAAAGCAATTTTATGCAATAAATGTTAAATTATTATTTTATTTTTACATTTTGTTTCCATTTATATAAATCATTTTGAAAATTACATTTTAAGAGACAATGTAAAATTTGATTTGGTCTGTCAAAGCAGAATTGGCACCAAGGAAAAGAAAAAATGTGAATCTATTTTATACGTTTAAGAGAGTATGTAAAACATGTTTTGTTTTACTTTACCATCAAAAGAGAAAGACAAGTGTGTAATTGCAACATTTTCCAGCAGGGGCAAACTGACCCATGCCAAGCAGCTAAACAGTGACCTTTTTCTCTGCTGTTAAAGGGACACTGCTAAACACCCACATCAAAGTATAACTATGAGTTTATTGTTGAGATGTGAAATATATGAATGAAGGCAACAGCTGTGGATATGAGTACCAGACAAGCAGAACATTTGTAGTTAATCATACATGGTACACAGACACAGCGGCTTTGAAGTAAGTTTCTCCTACTCTCTGAACGCAGTATTACAGCAGTATTGAACAACACCATGGTGTCATGAACCCCATTGTTTCTAGGACACGCTCCTCTGTTCGGCTCGGAGGGTCAATCGATCGTTTTGATTCATGTTGTTTTCACTCTGTGATCAAAAAGGCCTCTGACATTACTAAAGGTCGCTTGGAAAGGTTTGAACTGGGACTGATCTGGATTTCAGACAAAAAATGATGACTTTTGGTCAGTTTTCACATCTTTGTTGTGCTTCTAACTTACGATGTACAAAGCCATCAGAAATAGAAAAAAACTAAATTGTATGTTTTCTCACTTATGTCTCTTTTGGACTAGGAAAAGAGTTCTTTAATGGCCTTTGATAATTTTTTGCAACATTCCTATTTTGCTTGTGACTTGACTTTTAAGACACAAAAATTGTCACAATGCATTTCTTTCTGCTATTTATTGCCTTTATTGTTAAAGATCTCTGTAGGTTTAACTGAGCCAGACTTCGGCAAACAGAGAATGATGTATATACTTGGATGCTTGATGACATATGTGAGCAAGCAGCTTCGTCGTAGTCCATCAAGAGTGCTGGGATCGAAGGGAAGTCTAAACGATCCTGCTCCCTCTGTGTCATTAGGGCAGAGAGGAGAACCCCATGAAAGAACTACCAAAATCTCCTTGAAGGAGGAGGAAAAGAAAGGCTGAGTATTGATCTGTCTGTCCACGGATATGATACTTAAGCCCAGTACTCAGAGTCAGAGAGCCCAGAGATCCATATCTCAAAGACTTTAATCCATGCTCCTCTCTAGCTAGATTGGCCTTCACCCTAACCTCTTGACAACTGCACGAACAGATCAGGTATGGAAATTCAGCAGTTCTCACATTAGCTTTTCTTACTCTTTTGCTACTCTCACTACCGTGTTGTCATATTCATTAAGCCACATGCATTTCTTGAGAGACAATGTGAAATCAAAATTGACCCTATTTTTACTTAATAAATGTTCCTTGTGCACTATTCATCGTGCCTAATAGAAAAAGAAAAAGGATGTTTTCGTAATGTCTGATCAAAAGTTTCTACACCTTTGGACTGACTCAATCTACATGGTCGATGAAAAATTCTATTAACCAAAATTATTTTAGCGTAAACTTTTTTCCATCTGCAATCTAAAGACCATTCAAATCCTTTTGCATTAACATCCCATCCGGCGTTATTTCTATTTGAATATTAATTTTCAATCAGCAACAAATGTGACATTACATACGTTGAAAGCATGAAAAATCCTTTTCATACTTTTGTGGGTATATACAGTAAATGCTATTATTTTATTTTATTACATTTTATTTTATGTATTTATTTCAAAGGAAACTTACACATGCAATAACCTATGGGGAAATTCTAATTAATCTCGTGCTTTTATTTTATTTTAGTTCAAAGGACACAGGCGCATGAAGCAACCTAAAGTGACAATTCTAATTCATTTCATGCTTTTAAGAAAGTATATAAAATATTTTAATACTAAGATTTTGCATTTATTTATTTATTTATTTTAGCTATTTTAATTTATTTTAATACTTCAGCTTAAACCTTTATTTTCAGTTTTAGATTATGTAACATTTCGAAAGCGTTCACTGAATATCAATATTTTAGCTTGATTTCAATTAACAACAAAAACATAAAAAAAACCCCCTCATTTTTATTACTTTAAGACAACAATATTCTATTGCACTATATAGAAATATATTTACTCTGTGCTAATGACTTATTAATGATTTTGTTGTGTATAAATTTAAGCTTTGTTTCTAACAAGTAATTATCTAACACATTCAAAATTAAATGAAAGTTTCTTGAAAAAATCATGTTATTGATTACCCTGGCTGTCTGCTTTTGCTAACTTGGACTTGACTGACCCCAGTAAGTGAGGAGGTCAAAGGTCAGATCAATTGTCTGGATGATGAATTGAGTGTACAAGAGAAAAGAGTCTGGCTGATTTGACTGACATATCAGTGCTTTAGTAGGGAAATATGCAAAAAATATAATTTTCTTCCAAATGAAATCACATACAGGCAGAAATGCGACCAATGTACAGCACCATGTCCTCCCTATTCTAGTGATGCAAGCGCAATTCATGTTCTGCCTTGTGATCTTAAACTGCAATAATTTCAGCCGCTATCACCTCTGTGGCTGTTTCCCAGGCTAAAAGCCCAGCAGCCAACGTCCTCCTTGAAATGGCTGGAGAGGTGACCCCGCTGACCTCTGGCTCTGATCTGAATCTGAGATGGGTCTGCTCTGGCTCCTGCTTAAAATTGCGGTGCATATGCTGGGCTGTGTAATGGCCCGGGGGCCCTCCCCAGCTACAGGAGAACAAATGAACAATTCATCATCGGCAGCTGTCCGCCAGGCCCAGGTGACTGCATACAGCCCCCTCCTTTGACAAAAAACATGGGGGGCAGCTTTTAATCGGACAAACACTAATTGGATGGCCTGGAAAGATTAGAGGAGCCCCCTGGAGCTACTGTTCTCATCAATAGAGGCATCTTCACGCCTGCCTTGAACACACACTCACTCTCCAGACCTCTCAGACAAGGAGACACCCAATCAAACCACAAATACAGTATGACGCCACAGAGGCCATGCTCCACATGTCAAATTATAATCAAAATAACGTCAATATGTTGATGTGAATTAACTTTTCCCAGGTTGTGCTGTCCACCGGAATGCTTCTTTATTTTATTGCATTTAAATGTTTGACAGGAAAATACATTAATTTATATAATTCATAACACACATATAGGTAACACTTCAGAATAGGGGTCCAGAATAATGCATTAGTTAAGCATTAATTAATGGTTAATTTGTTCACAATTAAGCATTAGTTGTAGTAAAATGTTAAGTTAATCATTAATTACTAGTGTGTTTTTGCTCAACTAATGCTTAGTTGTGAACAAATTAAGCATTAATTAATGCTTAACTAATGCATTATTCTGGACCCCTATTCTGAAGTGTTACCAAAATATAATTTTTTTAAGTTTTGTTTCTAATATATCATCTTCATTTTAATATGTATTGCCACATTCTTTGTCATTTTTGTGAGATTTACTGATTACAAATACTACTTAATTGATTATACTTCTTGACTGCATCCCAAGCAGTACTTGTTTTATTATATTTATAATGAAATTATACAATTTCTATTTTTTTATAATTTATATAATATATAATCTATATATTTAGTCAATTTGACAAATATATTGTTCAATATAGATGTCATTAAATCAGTCATTTTTATGACATTTGAATGACAAAGTAATTATGTGTATGTGGTGGATATTTATGAATTATGTCAATCAATGTATCATGTACACACACATATACACAAACAATGGTGGCCAGATCTGTTGGAACACTTGGCATATTTTTTATAGGTTTCAGTGTTTTTGTAGAATTGTCCACTACAATTCTCAAAAAAACTAACTATTGCTGGAAGCACCTGCGATAAAAGGAATCAGCTGGAACATCGGAAATGATAAACTTGCTCCCTCAAGCCCATCAAGCAAATTCGGGATGACTTGGAAAATAAACAAGCTTACTGCTTGGTTCTACCAAAAATTAATATTTATTCGTTCAGAACTGAGTGACTATGAACAGAAAAATATGCTCAATACCACAGTACCTCATTTACCGTGATCAACATGTACAAAACCAGAATTCCCCCTTTTATATTTTAATATACTAACATTGGAAATTTCGAGCTGACATCCCTGCTTTTCATTTCAGAAATCTGGTCACTTTCAGAGCTGTGCCTCTCGTTCTCTGAGCGCAATTCTTTGTTCTCACTGCTTTGTGCTGGACTTGAGCCAAGAGCTTAATTTAACGATATGAGTTTCTACATGTGTAATGTGGAGGGTGCTGCACAGATGCTTGGAGTCTCACAATATCCACCCCACACTGAGCAGCCACTCACACATAATGTTTTTGTCTGAACGTAAAGCTTCCAACAGTGAGTTAAATGGAATATTTATGTCTTGGGATCGGGAAAGAATGTCCAAATTAGACAGGAGCTTGAGGAGTCATTTGATCTCTTGTATGATTAGCTGGTGACAATGATATCAACTGCACCCTTCAGCCCTCCTACCTGCGAACTTAATAGGTGAAATATGCTGTTTTGACTGTCATCTCACCAGTCATCTCACCTCTACCCCTCCTCTTTCTCCACATACACATTCACAGAGGCCCTGGCGATTTTCACCTCCACCCCTGCTCATGCTATCGAGCATAGCACGACGACTTCTTTCTTGTATAGGAAGAGAAAAATGCATTTTAGAAATATATAAATTGTCAAAAATGTGTATATATATATATTTATATATATATATTTATTTATTTTATTTTATTTATTTTTTATTTTATTATTATTATTTATTTATTTTTACTTATTCATGAAGTTATCCCAATATAGATTATCGGATCCATGAAAGTGTTCATTTTGGTATGAGAATTAACTAAACCTGCACTTAACTACATGGAATTAAATTATTATTATTTGCAGCACCAGTAGTATTTGTCAGCAAGCTTAACATAATTCAATGATTTTTCTTAGGCATATGGCCAGTTAGTGTATTTTGCATTTATTTAAATTGGAACTGGAACAAAACCTGGGAAGGGGACCCAGAATATCCCACAGAATTTCTGTACCTGTAATTCAGATACAGTTATACAGTTATATACTTTACATATATAGTAGGTTATATACTCTGAACTTACTACATTCACAAATCTAGTAAATTCATTATACACTGCATTATACATTATACAAATATTTGGGATTAATGTTTTAAAAGATGTTTCTTATGCTCTTGAAGGCTGTATTTATTTGATCAAAAATACAGAAAAATATATAAATATTATTGCAATTTAAAATAACAGTTTCTATTTCACTATATAACATAATTTATTCCTCTAATGCACAGAAGACTATTCTGCATCATTACTCCAGTGTTCAGTGTCACACAATCCTTCAGTAATCATTCATATATGCTGATTTATAATTGCACTGCTTAATATTTTTGGACCCTGTGATCCTTTTTCAGGATTCTTTGATAAATGTAAAGTTAGAAAATCTATGTTTATTCAAAATAGAAGTGTTGGGTTACAATAAACACTACTATTCAAAAGTTTTGTGTCAGTATTTGAATTTGGTAAAATACTTTTATCCACCAAAGATATGGTAAATAGATAAAAAGTGATACATAATAACTTACGTAATACACATAATAACGCAACACACACACACACACACACACACAAACAATTTCCCTTTAAGAACACTCCTCAAATTCAGTTACATCACTGAATCTTTGTTGTAATTGTTTAAATTCACCTATTTATAATATTCTTTAATATTTCTCCATTGTGTTTTTTTTTTTTTGGTAACATGGTTTCTTTGATAGGTGTGATCTCATACAGACAGCCAGGCTTGTGGTCTCATCATTAGTCCATGAGTGAGTCCATTTGAGTGCACTTAGCACATTGAGCTGGCCCACTGTTACAGCCCCTCTCATAATTTGCTAACACCTTTGGCTGCGGAGGCGGCTAACTTGTCACTCACCATTTGACTCTCACACCTTAGGAGTTGTTTCCATAGCAGAGGTGAGATGATCCTTTCTACCCACAGGTGAGTTTTAATGTGTAATTGTCAGATTCAAACACAACTGTGCCAGATTAAACATAAACACAGACGGAGACCAAAAGATATTAAATTCAGTGCAAAGGAAATACTCCTTTCTCTCCATTCAGTTTAATTTATTGGCTTTATTTTTTTACATAAAAAATTAATAAATAAATAATGATCAAAACTGTGTGCGTGTGTGTGTGTGTGTGTATATATACATATATATACATACAAAACATTATATCTCATAATAAAATAACATACTAATTACCATAATAGATCAGTGTCAAAGGCAATGAATGAATAAATGAATAAAATGAAAGTGCATAATAAAAAGTGTCAAAGGCAGTACAACTATATTCTTCAAAGATGAAGACGAAAGAAAAAAATGATGTTTCTTCAGCACCAAATTATTATATTAGAATAATTGCTAAATAATTATTTCATTTAAAGGCAGAAGCAATGATACTAAAAAAACAACAACACAGGAGTACATTACATTTTATATATATCTAAATGCATCAACTTTCGCCAACATATTCACGGACATCCTACTCTTTTCTGCAGACAGTGAATGAACTATTTTCTGTCTCCCTTCCCTCCCTCTTGTTTACGTCTCATCGATAAATGGCCACCACAGATGTGGCTTTTTTTTTTTCTTTCATCTTTCATGCTCAAAAGAACATGAGACCCATTTGACTACAACCCCCCTGCCCCGAGCCGCTTCAGGCTATACATGAGACAGTCTGGCCAAGCTGAACACACCAGAGCAAAATAATACCCAAAAGCCTCTACTCCAGGGATTACTCCAGTCTCTCTCTCTCTTTCGTTTGCTCCTCTCAGACCTTTCTGCCTTCCAGCTGCAGGGGCCTCCTGTGATCTTGGGCCACTGTCCTGCACCCACGAGGGAAATGAGGGATGCTAGGCCGTGTGTGGCTTTGCTGGAGAGAGTCTAGGGGGTTTAAAGTGTGTGAACGGAATACGGCTGTATTTTGTGCTCAGTCAAACGTTTAAACGCAGCTTTTTGTCCACCCACAGCTGCTGCTGTCTGCGTGCCACCTTTCCTCTGTCTGAATTTGTGTTGTTGTGGTTGTTTATGCCCAAGTCCTGTCAAGCGGCCATAGAGCTGCGGTCAACAATCTCCTCCTGGGCTCCCATTGGGCCTCTGTGCATGTTTTCCTTCTTTTAGGCTGCTAGTGACCTTGCGTTTGTGCTCATAAGTCTTACTTCCTGATCGCAGTAAATTATGCAGTTGGTGTTGGAGCTATACAATGAGTTATTAACCATTGTATAACTGTATCAGGAGATCACCTAAACTGATTCTTTATTTGCGATCAGGGCCTAAAACTAACACTCACTAAGTGCCAAATGCGAGTAAAACTCAGTGTTGGCGAGTGTATGAAACACTGTTGCTCGCCAGTTGGCCCATAACTCTTTTAATTAATTAATTCTAATAATGCCTCATAACACAAAGTGGTTTAGTATAATAATCAAATTTCAAAGACTATACTATTTTCTTGTGAAAATTTATTCTTGTGTTATTATTATTAGTAGTAGTAGTATTAAATTATAAATCTAAACACATCCTTTAAAAATACAATATAGACATACAGTAACATAAATTAGTAGTAGAAGTAGTAGTAGTATTGGCAGCCAAAAAAAAACAAACCAAAAAAAAAAATCCACTAATTTCATCCAATATTATTAAATCAATTTATAAAAATTTTATAAATCGTTAAAGAAATATCAGTACTATATTAAAAAAAGTAACTATATTTATATAGTTATTGTATATTATATATTGTGTATGTACAGTACTTATGTAATATATTTATAGTTATATATATGTATAGCTATTGTATATGCTCTGTTTATATATAATTTATATAATTTATTGAGTTTTTCTTTTTCTTTTTTTCCACTTAATAATGCACACAAAGTTTCACTGGCCAGTAAAAAAAAACATTCATCACCAGTAAATTACCTGAAGTCATTCATAGCTATTGGCAAATGTGGCAAATGTTCGTTTTAGGTCATGTTTTATTGATTTTAAACAAGTGTTGTTTAAGCACTTAGAATGTTTTTACAAGATTGTCGTCTTCAGGATTTTACGGTTTCTCAGTTGTAACCTTGGCTGAGCCACTGGAGACTATTTCAGGGCTTGGTGTTCTTAAATATATGGATGGCTGTCCATGCATACGACATATAATTCTTTCAGAGAGCCATTCTTCCTGAAGGTCGGTGAGGCAGGGTAGATGCATTCTTTCCCTCTGGGGCTCGGAGGACAGAGAACGGCGTTTGTTCATAGACACAGCTGTTGATTGTTATTGGATGTTGGCTTACACCAAGGTCTCTGAGAAGCAGAGAGCCAGAACCAGAGAGCATTCTCCTTATTCACTATTGTTGTGCTTAATGGACAGAAAATTACAGACAGGAGCTGTCATGTTCTGCTTTTGTCTCTTGCACAAAGGGATGAGAAGACAATTTGAGTCTTGAACCAAAGAGACAAGAAATCAGAATTCCTCTCTAAGGATAAGTCACTCAAACACGCCACTAGAAAGCTTGACCACATTGGCGACTTTATTCATACTTCTGCTGCATTCTATTGTTTGGTCTGAACTTGAGTTTGATTCTTCCACCTTCCCCTACCTCCACATGGTATGTTTTGACATTGAACTATTGTGTTGTGCGTCATTAACATGAGCTAATGTCTAGAGCTAGACGTTTTGTCTGAACATTAGTAGCCTGTATTCACCAATACCTGAGAATTTACTGTTGAGTTCCTTTATATCCTGTGGCTTTATTTTTTCCTTTATATTTAATGTAGTTTTTTTAATGTTTTTAATCACAAAAGCCTTTAAAGCACTGTTTAGTGCAATACTGATAGACAAAGTAATAGTAGTAATGGTAAAAAAATATATATCTATAATTATTATTATTATTTATGAACATTATTGTTATTTTATTTTATTTTTTAGCGCTGTCAAATAATTAATCGCATCCAAAATAAAAGTTTTAGTTTACATAATTTATGTGTGTATACTGTATATATTTATTATGTTATATTTAAATACAAACACATGCATGAATATATTTAAGTTACCCTTTCAGTCGAATCACTTCGACATTACATACGGGAACTCGCCAGAGAGACCAATTGCCTTTGAGCTTTTCACAAAAAGGTGCACCTTATCACTTTGTGAGTATAAAAAGGCACGAGCGAAGTGCACATGCAGATTTTCGCTTCAGAGCCTTCGCCGTCTGATCTACTACAGGAGACCCCCGAGTTCTGGAGAACGATTGAGGAAGAGTCCTGATTTTAAGAGTTCCTGCTTTACTGCACTCTCGTCTGACAGCGTTTCATCTGGGTGGCTGTCAGCGAATCCTGCGGGCTGGTAGCCTTTTTAAAGGTTTGTGTGCCAGTCATCTAGCATATCCAGTGAGCAAAAGACCTCTGAGTGCATGGATTTGGGTCTTCCCTGGGCAACTGGGAGAAAGAGCGAATTTTCCCACGGTTGGTGAAGCGTTCTTCAGAATGTCAAACCGGCCGAGCGTTTCTGGATGCGGGAGTTTCCTCACCTCTTCGGACGGACATGATCGTTGTCTCGCGTGTCTGGGCCGAGTGCATGCTGAGGCAGCTTTTGTGGATGGTAAATGCATTCATTACGAACGTATGACCATGGCTACGTTGAAGTCCTGCCTCTCGTCCACGAGACGTCTCCCCTCGCGTCTTTCCCGCGCTGCAACGAGGCGCCTGTCGGACTTCCAGGTGAGTGTTCAGAATGTTCCGTCCGGGGTAACAGCCGTGCAGACTTCTGATGCACCACGTAGTCCCGTGGTCCTCTTGGAGGAGACCGCTCCCCCCGTAACAGGGCTGAGTGTGTCCTTCGGGGCGCCCCGAGAGGCTGAGATGTCTTCGGCAGAGGGTGAGGCTGAAACCGCTTCGGGAGCATGCTGCGGTGTCTGCCCAGTCCGCGGCGGATACCGAACTGTTAGCTCTGCTCCTCCGCGCTGCGCTAGGAATCGGTCTGGAGGTACAACGTATGCCTTCAGACCCTTCGCGGTTGGATGATTGGTTTATGGGAGTTAGGGATGCGGCCCCGCCGCGCTCTCTCCTAGTGCCATTACTCCCGGAGGTGCACAAAGAGCTTACCAGATCGTGGCGAGACCCTTACTTGTCACGCCTGCGCCCAGGCTCTTCGCCTGACTGGAATGTTGCAACTCCTGCACGAGAGTGGGCCACACCAGGGGACTATGCAGGAACTCCATGCTGCGACTGACCTCACTCTACGAGCGATGAAGGTCGCAGCACATGCACTTGGTCAGGGGATGTCCACCACAGTGGTCCTGGAACGACTTCAGTGGCTGAATCTGACGCAGGTGCCGGACGCCGAGAAAGCAAGCTTTCTCCACGCCCCCACCTTCCAGGTTGGCCTATTCGGCGACACTGTCGAGGACTTGGCTCAGGAGTTCTCCACAGTTCAGGAGCAGGCCGAGGCGATGTCTCACATCCTGCCTCAGCCGGCCAGCCTGTTCCCGAGTGTACAGCCTCCGCCTGCTCGTCACCGAGGGCGTCCCCCCGCAGCACCCAGTAATCCTGCTCCAACCCAAATGTTTTTTATCTCCTCAGATGTAGACCCAGGGCACTGCTTCGCCAGCACAGGATCCAGGGAGGCAGGTAAGCGCTGCTCCCTCAGCGGGGACCCTCAGAGATGTAATGATTGCAGTTGTGCTTTCTTTCCTGCAGAGAACTTGAAGCGCAGGCTGTCCCCTTCTACTCTCAAAGTGTATGTCGCTGTCACAACCGCATTTAACAATGAGGTGGAGGGTTGATAAACAAAGAAAGATCCCCGAGACCACATCTCATACTCTCTTGGGACCTTGCCGTCGCCCTACACTGCCTGCGGCACGCTTCCTTCGAGCCCTTCAGAAAACACCTTCGCTAGGTTTTACAGAAAGAAAGGACCTCTGCGTAGAGGCCGTGTCTTCTCGCATCCTCAAGAGGACAGCAGGTGAGCGAGAGGACCGGCTGGTGCCGGCTTGCTTGCTTCCTCTGGGTCTCCTTCGCCCAGTAGGTGTGGCAACAAATCTCAATTTTCCACAGTCAGCCAGAAGGCTGTGTTTCCCTTCAATTATATCCATATTCTTAGCGATATATTGCATTCCTTTTTTCCACATGTGAGAACTGTGTGTTAGATCATGTGCTCCGCCCTCAACAACTTGTTTCAGCACTACTGAAAGCAAACTCTGTGCGCCCCCATTCTTATCAGGCCACAGAGGGTTGGGAAGGTTGGGACGTGCAGACTCTCTGCTGACGAACTGGAAAACTATCTCGTCAACCTTTTTCTTGATTTAAAACCTTTCTTTTCACTGTTTTTGGCATGTTTAGAGTTTATTTTTACATTTCTAATAACTTTTGAAAGACTTCTTTCATTTTTTACCATCCAACTGGTCACACTGCAAGAGGATAGTGTTGATTACAGTGCTTTTTATACATTTCCTTGTTAAATACAATTGGATTCAGGTGCTCACCAAAAAAGTTCCTCAATAAACAGAATGAAGTATGTTTGTGTAGAAATTAAAGCTTGTCATACTCAGAGAGATACTGATTTAGGAGTAAATTACTGTGGTCTCTTATTTTTTTTCTAGAGCTGTATACATAAACATGTAAATATTTTTAAAGTATATACTGTATTTGTGTATATATAAAGTAAACAAAAAACGTTTATTTTGAACGTGATTAATTAATTAATTAATTTATTTTATTATGTTTATACTGTTACTACTACTACTACTTATTATTATGCTTATCGTTATTATTATTATCTTCTTTTTTTTTACTTGACAAGGCATTACAGTCATGTATGTTTGCAGTTTGCATGAACGCAATACATCCCCTGTGCAGTTTTATAAAAAAATATAATAATAATAATAATAATAATAATAATAATAAAAATTAATTAATACACACACACACACACATTTACAGCATTTTTTTCTTAAAAAAAAAAAAACTAACCCCAGCTATTCTAATCTTTTTTTTAGATCTGTTTTCTTTTTATTTATTATACAATTTAAACAACAACAACCAAAAACCTTGCTATGCACTGTGTTAAGCTAACTGTGACTTGATACAGCTCTTGCATATCATTGCTCTTTTGCTGATTTTGATTGCTTCCTTTGTCCTCATGCGTAGGTCACTTTGGATAAAAGCGTCTGCTAAATGACTAAATTCCAAAGTATATGTAAATATATATCAGTATAATTTCAGTATAACATCAGTATACAACAGTATACATTTTAGAAGTCTCCTTAAATCTAAACATTCTTAGAGACCAAAACAGAGATTAAAGTGTTTGTTTTCGACTGCCATTCTGTGAATTATGGCCTGTTTTGACAGTGCTTTCACACCAAAAACAAGAGCTTTAACAATACAGTTTTGCTCATAGTAAGTGACTACAACCTCACCGGTGTCGCTTTTCCCCAACGTCTTGCCCCGTTTACCCTTCAACCCTTAAACACCAGCCCTTCCACTTCCCCAGAGATGGATTGTTGTTTACAATGTATGAGTGAAATAATATTTCTGAGCTTTACTGCGGTCTCCCTCTGGAAGGCACCATTACAACAGTAACAGAGGATTAATTAGAGCTTGTCCCCACAGAGACATTTGAGGCTCCAGTCCTGGTCAAAGGGGAAGCATTAGCTAGTCAGCACGAAGGTAGTTGTGGTAAAGCGCATCCCAGGTAATTAATAGGCCTGAGGTGAGGGTAAGTGTGTTATTTATTGGGGTTGGCCTTGAGACATTTTATAGCTTCAGCGAAGGAGGTTTCATTTAATGTTCCTCAGTGTAGTGAGGTTTCAGAGCAAATATATCTAACGCACAGTGTACAGCACCCAACTTGCCAGTAGAGGGGGTGAGGAAAAGTGCATCCATTCTACATACCTGGGATTAATATTTTTATAATATGGATGATAAGCTTTGTTACCTTTGTGTTATGATTACGTCCTCTGAGAACCTGATGTAAATACTCCAATACTGTGTAATCTAATGAATTATTCATTGTAGTGACTCAGTGATTGGACAGTAGAATTAGAATTAAGGCCAAAAATCTTGTTCAAATCATACCAGCGAATCTTATTTCTCACCATCTTGGAGTCCTTCAAGTGTTTATTAGCAAACTCTATGCGGGCTTTCATGTGTCTTGCACTGAGCAGAGGTTTCCGTCGGGCCACTTTGCCATAAAGCCCCGACTGGTGGAGGGCTGCAGTGATGCCAGCTCCAGGAAGGGTTCTGGTCGTCTTCCATGTAAGGTCTATGGAGGCCACTGTGCTCTTAGGAACCTTAAGTGCACCACAATTTTTTTGCAACCTTGGCCAGATCTGTGCCTTGCCACAATTCTTTCTCTGAGCTCTTCAGGCAGTTCCTTTGACCTCATGATTCTC
>JAUMHQ010000078.1:6042303-6052562 GCA_032361165.1 Enteromius paludinosus | reverse complement strand
ATGTGATATTTCAGTTTTTCTTTTTTAATAAATCAGCAAAAATGTCAACAATTCTGTGTTTTTCTGTCAATATGGGGTGCAGTGTGTACATTAATGGGGAAAAATCAACTTAAAAGATTTTAGCAAATGGCTGCAATATAACAAAGAGTGAGAAATTTAAGGGGGATTGAATACTTTCCATATCGACTATATATATACAGTATAATACTTTAGCCAAAAATATATGCATTAAAGTTCTTTTTTTTTTTAAAGAAGTGACTTATGCTCACTAAGTTTTGTCTTATTGTAATTTATTCATGTGATCACAAAGATATTTTTTAGCATCATTACTCTAGTCTTCAGTATCATTCTTGAAAAACGTTGTAACATGCTGATTTGATGCACAATAAATGCTTATAGTTTGCAAAATTTAATATTTTTTTTTCTTTGATTAATAACAGCATTTATTTGAATAAATCTCTCAAATTATTATAAATGTCTTTACTGTCTCTTATGATCAAATTAATCTTCTAAAGTCTAAATAATTTTTGATAGTGTATATTATTTGATACTCAAAATGTATGTGTATTGTATTGCTTTTTTACTATGTCATAATGTCACACCATTTTACAATACTTTAGATCCTGCAAAGTGAAAATAAATGAGGAAAATGCTTCTGCATTGACAAAAATAAAATTAAAAAGTTAATGATAAATTAAACAGCATGCATTTTTACTATAATAAATATTAATACAATTTTGTCATTTAACCAAAGCTTATTAGTAACTTATGACAGAGTCAATCCCTAGGTAAATACCTTGTGTCTCTTTCTCCAGGTATTACAGACTTTCTTCTCAGCAGCACCCAGTTACTTCTTCACCAGAAGGACACGCCCACTTGTCTCTTCAGCAGCAGGAACTAGAAGAAAAGAAACAAAGAAAGAACAAAACAGACATGCAACACTTGTTTGCAGCATATAAGGGTATGTACTCTGCCAAAACACTGTATACGCCCTCAGCTTAACGGACAGCGCTTTATTTCCAACTCTACTACTAGTCTCATGCATATTAGAGTGCCTGCTGAGTTCAGGGGAAGGCTCACATGACACTGCCTACCCACTATACACCCACAGACAGCCAGACATTCCAGCTACAATGCGAGCTTTTGGATCTGAAGCCATTTTGAAGTCGCCATGCCCATAATCTATAAAGGGATACGAGAATACGGTCGGGAGGAGGGAGGATTCTGGGATGAAGTGAAGCGTTTCCATATGGACAAGAAGGAGAAATACCTGGAAAAAAGCCACTAATCTTTGGCTGTGAAGTTGAGGAGTTTTTAACGCTAATAAACGCGCCATTGGCAAAGTGCTCGCCATAAGGAGGGCCGGCTACATCAGGCCTGTCTTTCCTCAAGAGGGACGTAGTGTTGTCACATGTGGTCTTAGCTCCTTGGAACGCGCTCAAAGACACACTATTAGGGTAAGAAACTCACTTCCAAACCCTCTAAAACACAAAAAAAAAAACTCAAACTCTTGGGGAAGACTGAAGAAAGTAAGGCTTCAAAGGCACGACGGCTCCTTTTACAGGTTGAAAAAAAGAGATAAGTCAGCCATCCAATTCTGTAATTGTGCGTTAAGATAAAGGTCCATGCATTGTCTCGCCTTCGACATTTGGCACCGTGTCTGATGGGCCCGAAGTGTTTTAGAGGCAGGTTTGTGCTCCCGTCTCGCATAAACAGAGGACTAGATCCGGTCGCACCGCCAGTCCCGCAAGTTTGAGAAATGTCAACATCAGACCCACGGGTTGCTTCGCTCTCCACATTCGCTGGCCCTTCCATCTTTCCCCCTGCATACGGCCACAGGATCAGACAGCTCGCGTCGACACATCTCGACTCGGAGAGCCTCAAAATGCCATCTTGTAGAGACATTATCCGACAGTACAGGGCAAAATGAGAAACTGGGAGGCAGAGGTAGACCTGCGTTGATCTGGGATATGTCAGCGGCGCAGCACTGGAGATCCACCTCCTACCCTTTTCCGTCACTGGATTGGGCGCAGCAGATGCTCCCGGGTATCTGCGGTGCATTAAGAGCACAGGGGAAAGAAACTCGGAAATGCTGCCGTGGAGACAAGGATAAAAGTGTAATAATGTGCATGACGATAGGTCCTTTTCACACCGCTCAAACCGTATTACTAGACCTGTCCTCAAAGGCGAGAAGGAAAAGGACAGTTAGAGAAAAAGTAAATGACAGGGACCAAAAATAGTGGCAAAAGGAGAAACGGTGGGAAGGACAGAACCTGAAGGGGGGTCGTGCGCGGGTGAGATAGAAGGGGAGCGAGAGAGAGCCGGAGTCTTAAAAAAAACTGTATAAGGTTTGTCAGAGGAACAAAGGAGATAGGATATCCCTAATCCCTGCAATATTAATGTCTAAAATGTCATTAATAAGCTCAGGATTCTGAGCCTGAGACCACACTAGGATGAAGGTACCTGCCAGGGCTTGTCTGACAGGGCCTTGGCTAATGAATGAATATAAAGCTACTCCAATCAATCACACAGGATTTATCTTCGCCCCGAGTATAGGTGAGGTCTGGTATGGGGTGACCACGACTGTCAAGCACGCTGAAGCAGCAGCCAAGAAACTGTCGTGGCATTACAATGAGGCTTGTATTAATGGGCGCTTGTGCTTTTCTGCCATGTGGGGGAGTAAGCGTAAATGTGCGAGTGTGTGTGGGCCACGATTTCTGGCCATATTTTAATTTTAGTAAATGAAATGACATGGCTGGGTCATTAACTCCAGGTTTGGTCGCTTTACGCTGGGCAAATGAAGGCTGACAAATGTTTAGTTAGCCTCGCTTGTCCAAGTAATGTCATGTGGTGCCAACGGGGAATCAGTCTTGAAGGTTTGCATGTAAACAGTCCAAATGATTTGTGTAAATTGGTGGTTTTCATGTGAAAATTTGATTTACGGTAAATTATATACAGTAGGTAGTCTGGGGCTAGATGTCACAGTGGTTTTGTATGTTAGTATCAAACTCAAAAAAAGTTTTTGTCCTCAATCTGGAATTCCAGTGACATATTTAGTAAACAAGAGAACACTATACAAAAAGACATTAGCATACAGGAGTAGTTTTTTCAACCAGGCTGTACTTATTTATTAAAATTAATACAATACTATTGTATTATTTCTGTTATTTCTGTTTTATATATATATATATAAAATATATTAAAATGTTGCCTATTTTTTATATACTCAGGTCATCAAAGTTTCATGATCATGCAGAAAAAAAAAATTATAGATTAAATATAAGTTATAAAATTGTTATAATGTTGGCAAAAAACAATGCTTTTTTTTTACTGCTTTAGTAAACTTACTGTTTTGTGAGATCCTTTTTAGGCAACCAAATTAGTTTCATTCCAAGTGAAATGTTTCTATAGTAAATGGTCTTGGACACACTAAATCTGACAGCTGCACCCAAAATAGCAATATCTAGGCTATGTGTCATTCCTAAAAAGACTAGCATTCCCTGTTTTTTAGGCTATAATACATGTCTGTGACAACAGCACAGTCACTAATTACTAGGCTAACAGCTAGTTTGGACAGCCTTTGAGAGCTCAGCATGCAAAGTAGCTTTTGCTTGTCCAGCAGAAAGGTTACAACGTCCATGTCACAGAGGTCCAACTAATTACATGTATATTTTCACGTACCAAAGTCATCGCTGGAAATTTCTGTGCTCTGCTTCTCACTGTAATCTCAGCATGTGGTACTGTCCTCTCAGATGACATTTGTTGCAAGCTGTAATATAAACGCTCATTAGAGAGTTAGCCAGGGACGAAGAAACAAAGAGGTGACCTTGTATCTAGTTCAGCGGTAGGCTATATTTTGATGCACTAACCCCAATCATGGGTTTGTGGCAAGTTGAGATTAAATGCACAACATTTAATGCCCAAACATATGGGGGTTTTTTTTACCATAATTGCCGTAAAATTAATAAAAACGGATTTAATTATGGTCTGTAGCTTTAAAATGGCCCATTAGTCCTGTCTAAAATGGCACCTTTGCTGTTGCCATCCAAGAATTAAGCCTAAATTGGGGTCAATTTGAGTCTGTTAGTCATTCCACTTGAAGGTGCATCATAACATTCACACCACAGGTGTGATCTGCAGAATTAGAGTTCCCTGCACCAGCGTGTACACGGTGCCAAATGACTTGTTCAAACAGACTACTTCACCTCATCAAAGCACTGCCTTCATATCCACTGGGCAGGCATGTCCAAATAAGCTGTGAAAATATTTATAGCCTCTCACTGACTATCCTCTCATTAGCGAGCACTTTTCTCCTCGCGCTGCCAGTTGCCAAAAAAGCGGAGAGTGAAATTTATTTTGAATATTCAAAAGAAGATAATCAGCTTGTGTGCCAGCAGTGTGCGGCTCTGTTAGGCATGTGCATGGCATGGCGGCTAAGGGTGCACGTCTCTTACGGTTTCCATTAGTGTTACCTGAGATGGTTGATGGTTTGGCGAGACTAATCAGGTTGATGTGTTTGAGGAGATGGCATGTTTTTTAATACATCCACATATGTTGTCATACTGTGTATTTGATCTTTGAATATGCACATGTCATAAAAATAAATTACATTCAGTGTATATTGAGTTATACTGAATGTACGTTAGACACACACACATTTTTTTTTATTTTAATAAAGAAATGAATACTTTTCTTTGGCAGTGCTGATAAATTGGATAAAAAAGTAAAGACATTCAGATTGTTATGAGAAAAAACATGAAATGTTTTTTTAAATAAATGCTAAACTTCAAATCAAATAATTCAGAATAAATTAATTATAAATGACATTATATGAAGGATATTGTGACACCAGAAATTATATAATAATTGATTAATGACTACTGAAAATATATAAAAAAATAAATTGTGTGTGTGTGTGTGTGTGTATATAATAGTAAATACCTATTTTAAACTGTCATATTATTCATATATATATATATATATATATATATATATATATATATACAGTATATATAATATTATTCCACAATGTTGCTGTTTTACTGTATTTTGGATTTTCAACATGCTAATTATGTAAATATTCTAAGAGACTTTTTAAAAACATCAACAAATAAATAAACTAAATAATTAACTTAAAATCTTTCACTTTTGAGCAATAGTGTATATAACTTTAATTACTTTGTAAAAATTGCTTCATTTTTTCATAATTAAGTGGCAAATGCCTATATGTCAATATATCAAATGAGACCTGTCAGCAATGGGTATGCATCAATAAATTCTTTACATTCACTATGTCACTGTCAGAGTTAATATCTAAACTTGCAAGAGTACGCTCTTTTGTTTTTGCTCGTTTGACTTTTGTTGCCAATATGCCCTAGCTGTCAAATAGACAAACCAAAAAAAGACTGGAGTGGATTGTGCTGATGGTTAGTGATGACCAGACCAAAGTCAACTCATAGGCAGAGGGCTATTTGTTTAGCACCATTTAGTTTCAGGTTATATTTTAGAGGGGTTGTGTCTGCTTGTGTACCAGGTGGTGGACGTTCAGCATCGCTGGGGGAAGAAGCTCTGGAGGAAGACATTGACAGTGGACATTGATAGACACAGATAAGGGCTCGGAGGGACAGAGTTTTACCGAACACCGGACCCTGACCTTCCCTTTCCAACAACAAAAAGAATGCTGTTTCCAGTGGGGTTCAATCAAATGTGTGTCCTGACAATACTGATGCCATGGGGTTTGTACCAGCAAAGCAGACATGCTCAAAGTGTTGCAGGAGTCACGGCCTTGTCTGACAGATTATCTGATCTTATGCTGTGCTATGGAAAATAGCCTTAGCACTGGCCGTTTTCTAATAAAAGGAAATGCACAAAAGAGGTTAATGAATACTGAGCCTTGATTAAAGTTTAGGCATTTCTTTTTACTTGTTCAGATTTTCATTTATTAGCAATTTGCAAAATATATTATTATTATTATTATTAGTTATTTTTTATTGAAATGAAATAGAGATATGTGTCAGAAATCCAAGATATACAGTACAGTGGGTTCGGAAAGTATTCAGACCACCTTAAATTTTTCACTCTTTGTTATATTGCAGCCATTTGCTAAAATCCTTTAAGTTCATTTTGGTCCCTCATTAATGTACATACAGCACCCCATATTGACAGAAAAACACAGAATTGTTGACATTTTTGCAGATTTATTGAAAGAGAAAAACTAAAATATCACATGATCTTAAGTATGTAGACCCTTTGCTGTGAAACTCATTTATTTTTACTCAGGTGCTGTCCATTTCTTCTGATCATCCTTGTGATGGTTCCACACCTTCATTTGAGTCCAGCTGTGTTTGATTATGCTGATTGGACTTGATTAGGAAAGCCAGACATCTGTCTGTATAAGACCTTACAACTCACAATGCATGTCAGAGCAAATGAGAATCATGAGGTCAAAGAAACTGCCTGAAGAGCTCAGAGACAGAATTGTGGCAAGGCACATATTTTTTTTTACTTAAAGTTCATAAGAGCACAGTGGCCTCCATAATCCTTAAATGGAAGATGTTTGGGACGACCAGAACCCTTCCTAGAGCTGGCCATCCAGCTAAACTGACCTATCGGGGGAGAAGAGCCTTGGTGAGAGAGGTAAAGAAGAACCCAAAGATGCAGTCAGGAGATGGGAGAAAGTTGTAGTAAGTCAACCATCACTGCAGCCCTCCAACCGGCAGACTTTTTGGCAGAGTAGCCCTATGGAAGCCTCTCCTCAGCGCAAGACACATGAAAGCCCACATTGAGCTTGCTAAAAAACAAGGACCCCAGCCGGTGAGAAATAAGATTCTCTGGCCTGATGAGACCAAAATAGAACTTTTTGGCCTTAATTTTAAGCGGTATGTGTGGAGAAAACCAGGCACTACTCATCACCTGTCCAATACAGTCCCAACAGTGAAGCATAGTGGTGGCAGCATCATGCTGTGGGGGTGTTTTTCAGCTGCAGGGACAGGACGACAGGTTGCAATCGAGAGAAAGATGAATGCAGCCAAGTACAGGGATATCCTGGATGGAAACCTTCTCCAGAGTTCTCAGGACCTCAGATTGGGCTGAAGGTTTACCTTCCAACAAGACAATGACCCTAAGCACACACCCAAAATAACGAAGGAGTGGCTTCATAACAACTCTGTGAGTGTTCTTGAATGGCCCAGTCAGAGCCCTGACTTTAACCCAATTAAGCATCTTTGGAGAGACCTAAAAGTGACTGTCCACCAACGTTTACCATCCAACCTGACAGAACTGGAGAAGATCTGCGAGGAGGATTGGCAGAGGATCCCCAAATCCAGGTGTGAAGAACTTGTTGCATCTTTCCCAAAAAGACTCATGGCTGTATTCGATCAAAAGTAATAAAAATATAACTAAAATGTACCTATTTTATTGTAGCTAGTAGAAAATTTGTTTTATTTAGTTTAACTTCATACTGTATACTCTATTAACTACATCTAATATAAAAAAACTTTATTTTTTGTAATTTACAACACTTACAAAAATGTAATTAAAAAAACGATTTATATAAAATTTTATTATGTAAGTAATATGTTATAAGTAATATATAAGTGATATGTTACAAGTAATGTGTTTGTGTGTGTGTATGTCATTACAGTATACTGTATCAAATGAGACCTGTCAGCAATTGGCATTAATTGGTTTATTACTTTCTTTAAGAACTCATTAGAGTACATTCAACACAAGATCACTTACAAACAGCCCTTTAAACTGAGGACCAAAGTTCATCTTGTGGATGAAACAGCAGGACTATCTGAAGCTATTTGAAAAACACCAAAAACAGGACGCGAGTACCAGTTGTGGACTGGCGTTGCGCCACCAAGGCATTCGTTGTTCCCTTAAAGCACCTCTGAAACTGAGTTTGAAAATGGCATCTGGCTACCCTCAGCGTGTTCCACTTCTCCTGCTGATCTCTGGAGAGGAGGAGGCAGATCTGCTGACTCCACACTCATGGGTCGACCAACAAAGGCAGCTCTGAGACTTTGCTCCCTGGATCTTGTAGTGACGGGCTTGGCAGGCCACAGACATAATGAGCTCCAGACCAGGGAGAGTGCAGCATTATCACCCTGGAATTTAGTAGTCGGGTCGGGCGGGAGGGATCAAGCCCAGTCTGACCCAGCTCGGCTGTGGGAGGCTGGGCATGTCATGCACTACCGGCTCAGAGTTTCTGGAACTTTCTCCACACAAGCCCAGAATCTTCCCTGCTGTCATGTATGGAGGTCACATCCCAAGAGAACACTTTCACATTTGCTTGAGTGCGAGAAAAGAAAATGCCGCACTGCATGATTTGATTATTTATTATCTTGAGAAAATTGCTAACGATCGCTTCTGAACATGCACCGCAATTAAGGATTTCTGCCTGGACTGAATTCAGAGAGATGTTTATTGTTGAGTGTGCCGTGTGGAATGCCTTACGAGCGGGAATCAAGAACCTGGTCATTACGCATTCTGCTGGTGGTTTGGTGTATGTGTCATGGGTGGGACGTTGGGAAATAAACTAATCATGTATTTGCATCTGTTAGTATCAGAAGAACAAAGTTCTTTGTCTGTTTTTACTACATTAGTGTCAAATAAGCCTATGTAATCTTTACCACCAAAATATCTCCAAATGTCTGCTTCTCACGCTCTGTGTTATTTAAAAAAAAAAAAAAAAGGCAAGCTAGTTAGGTGTTTAAAAAAAAAAGATTCTAAATTGGTTGTAAAAAGCAACAGTGTGATTAATCAGCTCATGTCAGTTAAGTATTGATTCTGTTTACATGAAGTTCAATGTGAATTTGAAACAAATTAAATTCTATAAGCAATTATACAAGCATACAGTTATAAGCATACCGTTTTACAAAAGGCAGAATTGTTATTCAGCTTCAGAGTCAGTTTAACCTTTATTCGATCAGTTCAGTGCCAGTGAGGATGCTTTGAGATGCAATTCAGCTGTAAAGCAGAACTATAGAAGGCAATAATGCCATCCATCCAGCTTAATGAAGTTTTTTTCTTATCCAGCCATTGTGATCACAGAGATATTCCAACCAAGAGATGTGGTTAGAAGTGACAGGGACAAGGAACCCACATTTTATCAGGTTATATAAATGGAGGGGAAAACAAACCTTGTTGATGACACGTTTGGTTTGGAGTACAGCAAGGCTCAGTACTAAGACCACTAATTACAAACATAACATTACAAACTGAAATTGTCTGTAAAAGGAAATTGTATCCAACAAGACATCCTCCTAGGGACCTTCTGGAACATAAAATCTTGCTAACAATACAGAATATTATTATTAAAAAGTATTTAATTGAATAACAACAGAGGTCAATATGTAGACCAGGCTTCATCAAATCTTATCCTGGAGGTCCAATGCACTGCAGAGCTTAGCTCCAACCCTGATAAAAAACTCACCTACCTGTGAGTTTCTAATGATTCTTATGCACTGATTAACATGCCCAGGTGAGTTTGATTAGGGTTATATCCAAACTCTGCAGTGCATTGGACCTCCAGTGTAAGATTTGATGAAGCCTGGTGTAGACCCCATTTAGAAAGCCAGGTGAACAAAGATATGGCAGCAATACACTTCCTTTATGTTTCTTGTCATGCTTGAGGCTTTTTCACTTAATCAAGAATCAGTTAAAAAGTGAATGGATCAATTAAGCAATTTATATGGCTAATCTTTGGCAGTCCCAACATTTTGATGTAGCCAACAAAGTGATTGCAAACATTGTTAATGCATCCAAAAACACTAAAGAGGGTTGTTCTGCCGCTCCTCCCGAATGATTTAGAATAATTTTAGTCTAATTCTGGAAATGGAAACAAGTCTCTTCTCCAGCTAGCGCTGGCAGTCTGCATGAAAGCACTCCACCACCAACTTTCTTCCAATATTTCCTCATTTGAATCAGCTAAATGGCTATTAGCTGTGCCCCATGCCAATGTTCTCACCATAATCACAATGAAGGTGGTAGCTTGGATGAGTTCATTGTGACAGCTGTGTGTAAAAGTGTTTGTGTATGTACACATACAAGGGATATGCATTTGATGTACGGTAATGATGGAACTATATGAGTACATGCAAATTTCTTAACCATTCAAAATGTATTGGTAGAGATAAGTATTTATTTTATTTTATACACTGTAACCATGGAGGAAGCACCATATAAAAACATAGATAGATAGATAATATATATATATGTATATGTATATAGTCATAATGCTTTCTAAAGTCACC
>JAUMHQ010000078.1:6017724-6039206 GCA_032361165.1 Enteromius paludinosus | reverse complement strand
TCACCTACATCTTGGATGCCATGGGGGTAAGTAAATAAACATCAAATTTTCATTTTTGGGTGAACTATCCCTTTAAGACATTTTAAGAGCCTGTGGCCACCCTGTTAATGTTGGGACACACTTTAAGTGAGAGCAAGGTTACATTGCATTACCTTGTAAGATACATCTCTGCCAAGCCATTCTTTGGTGAGCCAAATATCTTGAAACTTGCATTGCTCAGGCATCACGTCTCAGCCTATTTTTGCAATATTAAATGGTGTGTGTGTAATACTATCCTAATTTCGAGCACACGTGAACATACATACGTACAACACAAAGTACCTCACGCAGGAAAACACATAAATGTGTGTAACCAACATAAATAAATCAAGCTAATACGCATAGGCCACTAAGTGTTTGTGAAATAACACATTAGCAGAGAGGAGGGACTAATATGGATTTTAAAAGAATACAAATAAATAAAAATAATTATTTTCTTGCACAAAATAAATTCAAGGACTTTCAAGGACTCCGTGTATGCTTATTTTCAAAAACTTCACAAACTTTCAAGGATTTCAAGGACCATGGGAACCCTGAATACATTTACAGCTGCAGATCACTGCAATAAAGAAGCCTCGGGGAAGTGAATTACATCCTTCTGTATCCATAAGCCTTTTTCTCAGAAAAATCTTCAATTCAAAGGCCTAATCTGCATGACCTTTGACCCTTCTCATCCGCCGGGCCCCCAGAATAACCAGCACCTCAGAGGTTACAATCAAAGTAAGGTAGTTAAACTCATAATGTCCACAGCTAAGATGATTATCAGTCCGCACAGATAAGACACCTCCAGGAGATTTTAAGCGTGAATATTTTATGCCATCCGATTAGCCTGGGCCATAGCAATGTTAAAAAGGTTTAAACGTGACCCCATAATCATGAGCCGAAATATGCATACAGAATCTTTAGCAAAAGAGCTTGACGTCAGGGGTTTTAACAGTACGAATTAAAAAGTTGCAGGCACAAGCAGATTTATCAAGTGGATTTATCTGTTTTATTGTTTCTTATGGGAGCTATTTTTACACTGTATACAAGCTACAGTACAAGTTGATCATGATTTGAAGTAGCTGCATTTTGCAATTCAGAACCTTTTAGATGAATGTTTAGGTGACTGTGTATTGATTATTTTCAGCTCAGATATTAAAATGAATGGTTTTTGCTAATTTCTTGAATTGTGCTGTTATTGTTAATTACAACAACAACAAAAAAATGTCTCTAATTGCAGCAAAGTGGAAATTAAATCAAACGCAAATAGTAGATTTGGAACAAAAATTCAAAATGTTGCTTTGGAAACAAACTGAAGTATGCTTTAAGTTATTAAAACTAAAACTGAAATAAAAATGTATCAAAAGCAATATGCATTCCAGTAAATCTCAATCATACTGCAGTTTGGTTGTTTTGACTAGTCTAAAAATTAGCTTAAAAAAAACACAACTAACTAACACAATAAACCATAAAACACAATTCAAAATGATAACATAATAAAATAAAAATGATTTTTTAAAATAATGATAAAAAATAGAGTAATCTGTTTTTGCAAATAAACTTTTTATATATACATATATATTTATATACACACACATAATAAAATTAAAATGAAAACTGAAAATCCAAAAATTAAAATGACAATTGAAAATATAGTCATAAACATGAACTCAAAACATTATCAAATACTACTTCTGAACATGCTTTCGTTACAGGTTTTCTCCTCCGCATACTACCTGTAAAGCATGAACCCACATCCTGTGTCAAAACCCCCACAGAGATTGTGTTGCGTTTCATTTTTGCATGCATAATTAATTCCTGCAAAGCTGACGCTGACCCTGAAGACCCCTCTGACAACTCGTGCTCTCACCTTTAGCACAACGCATCTTCTGACAACTTCCTGTTGTCTGACAAAAACCAAACAAGACATTCGGGCTGGAAAGGGAGGTGGAATTCTCTTGCAAGTGTGGACAGCGACTTTGCAAAAGCAGAGAATAAATCGTTGGATTTGAGCAGTTTGAGGAGCAAAGATCCCGTAAACAGGCAATGCTGTCTCACAGCAACCAGCCCATGTGTTAGCACCTTGTTGGGTTGACTGCAGCCTGGCAGACGGGGCTTGTTTTTACAGGGATCAGCACCAAAAGATCCAGGGTGCTTATTTTAACACCTGCCCTGGAGCTCTGTCTGTGCTCAGCCCACTCCCCGTCCACCAGCGGCCCCCCCTCGAGTGGCCCTCTCTCAGCCTGGGCCCCGTGCCAAAGACCTCAGAGGTCTGTTCTTGCCATGACAGGCCCACGCAAAACCAACTTCAGTCTCACAGAGAGCCGCAATCATCTGATCCCTCAGCAAAATGAATGCCACACAACAACAACATAAATCTTCCCCTTATTAAACAGAGAAAGAAGCCATAGAGAAAGTTTTCTTTAATGATTGATCTCCTTGAACTTCACCAAATACAAAGCAAATCCTGTGTTGATTTACTTCTTGTTTCAGCCAATAGGCTAACAGGCTTATTGATAAGATCAAGTGGTCTTCAGTTATCATAAATCCAAGTCAGCCTACTAGTACGTTTTTCAAACTTTTTGATGAAATGTAAGCGTCACTGATTACCCAGCATGCTTTGGTTTGGGTCTAAGTACTCAGAGATTGTGTAGTACTGTGAAATAAATTTGCAGATACAGTGTGTTCTTTGTTAGTTCAAGTTACTTGCCATGTTGGTTTAGTGTTGTCTAATTGAGTCAATAATAATTGTATTTTTTTATATATGAAACAAAATATTGCTAACGGTAGAATTTTTTTTCAGAAATCTATTTTATACTGATTCAAAACAAACTGTTAATTTCTAAAACTAGCCCAAAAGCCTAGTTGTGTTGTACATGTAATTTAACTTCATAACAGGCATTCATGGTCATGCTTTATGTATTGGATTCACAATTTTTTTTTTTTTTTCACAAATTGGTCTACACTGGTTGTGATGTACAGTATGTATTTGATTCACAAAAAGAAGTGGAACATACAAATGATTTGTTCATGAATTGGACTACATGGTCATGCTTTATGTATTTGATTCACTAAAACTGAGCTGGCTCAAAAGCAATATCTGTTTACAAATTGGACCATACTGGTTGTTATGTATGTACTGTATCTGATTCCCTAAATGAAGTGGTTCACACCAATCATTTGTTCATGAATGGGACTACACTTTTTGTGATTTATACATTTGAACCACTAAAAATGGCTCATACGTGTTATTTGTTTGTGAATCGTATTACATTCATTTTTTTCGTAAATCAGTCAAACACATACCAGTTCATAAGAGTAATTTGTTTGTAAATAACTCTACTCTGGCTGCACTGTTTGCTAAAAATACCCTTTTCATTCTTCTTTTTTGTGAATTGGTTGTGCTATTGCTATGATTCACAAGAAAGAAAAAGAACCTTTTTATAAGAGTGATTTTTATTTGCGAAACAGGCCGCATTGGTTGCACTGTTTGAATCAGACTTTACCCCATCACATTCACTACAGACAGCAAAGTAATTATAAAAAGTACACTGTTACAAATGCATTTTCATACAGCCACTTTTTCTCTTTTTGTTTACTAAAATTGAATTTTTCGAGCATGACGTAGCAAGTAGAGGTCTATAAGCTGGCACACATGGACTAAAACACATGAAACTCTAACTTTGATTTCATAAAGGTTTTCCCTTGAGAGACCATTTAGAGTGACATTGCATCATGAAGGAATGATGAATTATGAACACTCACAATGTTTGTGTGTGTGTGTGTGTGGTCAGCATGCTCTTTCTCCTCTCTGGTCCAGTGGTCTGATGTATCCCCTAGGCCCAGATGCTCTCAGCAGGAAGAGACTGTCCATCCTGCGAAACTGCACTGATCTGACAAACCTGGGCAGATGTGCCAAGTGCCTCCTGCTTAAGGGTCACGTCCCGCTGTAAGCGATGGCCACAGATGGCCCATATTTCACTGCAAGCCTTCCTCTGCTCTGTAAGGTTAGGTCTCTCTCCTGAGCAGAGTCGTATGTGACCTCTCCAGAGAGCGAGGGACTGGGGACTTCGTTCAGCCAATTGGGAAACGACTGCCGCCACAGCCATGCACGGCGTAATTTTTTCCTTTTTTCATCTCCCCTGAAGATCAGTCTTCTGAATTATGTGAAGTGCTGACTTTAATTTGTCCTGAGGAAAATAAAACTCCAAATAAATCAGATTTTGCAACAGTGTGAAATTTAGGCCAAGAGAAAATTAATCAGTTTTTGGAGTCTGTCATCAGATACAAAATCTCAAGTGTCATGAGCTGTTCTCAAAGATTTTTTTTTCCCCTCGCGTTTTATCTGTTTTATGTTCACGATGAGCACATCTTACATTCCGTTTCACTCTGTTTATCCATCCATCCATCCATTTTCAATATAAGCGTTGTTACATAAGGCCTTCAGATGTGCAAAAAAAAAATTGTATGCGGTGTATTAAAATGTGAAGTTTTCTGCAAAAACCGCTTCAAAGTATAGGCTGAAGTGATTTAAGGGGAATTACAATTCACACTGTTCGTCAATTCAAAATAGCAAACACAATATCACCCTCTGAAACACTGACCTCAAAACAAAGTTCCCTCAGGGATTCGCTGAAGATGCATTAACAAGCCCCAATTGTAAATACGTTTTTAATGGACATTTATTGCGCTGCTTCTCTCTTCTTGAACTACACCCATTTTCCTAACGTTGATAAATTCTGATGTTTGTCTCGCTCCTCAGAAATTTTGCAAGCTAAACGTAAAGAGAATCCAGATAGTATTTTGTAAGCAAATATTTTTGAACAAATGACGCTCCACATGTCATCTGTATATTTATGATGACTCAAAGACATGGGTGTGTGGGTCTAATTAAAAATGTGAGCGGGGTTAGCAGCCTGCTGCTTTCCTCCAAGTCTCTTGTTGCCAGCTCTTGGCAGCTCTGCTGTCAGAGAGCCAGCTGTTTAGTCCTGCCCTGAATTATTGCCAGCCCCGCAGTGCATTGTGGGACATCTGGTCCGAGCAATGCTTTTGTCATCTTTTGTCAATACAACGCTTAAGTTCCTAAGTCAGGACATTACAAGAAAGTGCTTCCATTTTATGAGAGACTTCTAATTATGGATATCATGGAAGGCACACTGCTTCATAATTTTCATGCGCTTTTGAGCAATATACATGGAAAGCTAACAAACACTGTGATTTCATACATTATTGCAAACGGGTCCTTTATAGTATAAAGAAATGTATGTAAATGACATGTGGGTGTTGATGTCCTTTCAAGTCAAAGAAAATAAGATCAAGAGAAAGGCAACTTGATTATATTTAAGTGAAAGGAAATTCAACTACATTTCCTCAGTGAGAAACAGCTGTATCTACAACAGTTTTCAACAGCAGTATGGTTGGTAACCAGTATTAGATGCCAACCTTAGCTAGCTACAGTTTGTTGGTAAACACAATTGGTAGCATGCTACAGGTATTGTGAAGTCCAATTAGTTAAAGGTCCCATTTTGTAGTTTATGTTAACTTAATAACACAGAAAGAAAATAAACATCGCTAAATTTTTAAAGGGATTCACCCAAAAATGTTAAAAATGTCATTAATTACCCACCTTAATGTCATTCCAAACCTGTAAGACCTAACACAAGACAGCAAGGGTACTACCACAGTTGAGGCACAGAAAAGTAGTAAGTGCATCGTTAAAATAGCCATGTGACCTGATCGCTATGAGAATATTGTTGTCCTTATTTTTGTTTTCTTTGCACACAAAAAGTATTCTCTAAGCTTCATAAATTACGATTGAACCCCTGATGTCTATGCAGGGTCAGAGAACTCTCGGGTTTCTTAAAAATGATGAACAAATGTCTTACCGGTTTGGAACAACATAAGGCTGATTCTAAATGCTTTAGAAGTCTAGTTAGTTCATGTTAACTATGGTATTTTACTAATGTTAACAAAATGACAATTAATGCTACCACAATAGCAAATCTCAAGGGAAATTTCAATTATGTGTATTGTTACAAGTTGCGTTAATAAAAGTGAAACACACCCAAACCTGCACTGAAAAACTTTACCCAAATATAACCATAAAAAATATAAGTACAATCCTTTACCTAGACCCTAAACTTAATTATAAGTGTAGCAAGAATTCTGTAGTTGAGCAAAAACCATGTCTCGTCTGGTAACTCAGCGCTAAACTAATCTATACCAAGGAGTAAATTCACACTTGAAAGCTTTTTTCACAGAAAACTTCAATAGTCCAAAAAAAAAAAGAAATGAATGAAGGTTTTCAGTCATCATCTTGCTGTTAAAATGTCAACGAATTCACAACAGTCAAATCAAATAAGCAGTGCCTCTTTGTGACCTTTCACAATCCTTTGCACTAACCTTCCCTGATCGGTTTAACTGCAGTGCATTACTGTCCTGTGATCAACGAAGAGCTCCTGCAAGTGAAGAGCATCTTTTTTAGTACAGACAGGCCCCTGATGTCTTCAACCCCTCCTTGTGTTTATAATGCATTATTATCATGAAGTATATAGCCCCGTTCACTCTTCACAGGCAACTTCAAACACTCCCGCCGCTCTGTTACCCTTTCCAAGAGCCGATACATAGCGCCATTGTACATCACATCCGGACTTCAAATATTCTTTGAGTCTCAATTTTGCCGACAAAAAGGAGGAACCGATGGCACAAAACAACGGCAACAAAAATATCCCCCCACTCTTTTTATCTTGCGTTTCTTCAAGGAGCCCGCGTGTGTGTTCTCTTTGTTTTGCTCTAGAGACATGCTCCTTTTTTTGCTGTTGTTGTTGTCTTCTGTGAAGCTCGTGGGCCAAAAGCTCATAATCATTTCAAAAGGTCCTTTAAATATATAATAGGCATGCTACATCTCAGCAAACAAAGTGTCACTCTGAGGAGGTAAACATTCGAGCTGACTCTCGCAATCATGCGACGGTCCCTGAAAAACGTCTGTTTCGTGCCCTCTGCTTTCACGTATCACCTTCGCAAAAACATACGCACGCTACCATCCAGGAATACAAAAAACAAGCGCTACATTCACACAAGTCATCTTTACGATTATAGCATATCTTTACCCTTGCTGTGCTCACATGCCAAAACACTTTAACTGCAAATGCAGATTTTTTTTTTTTATAATCTCCCACTATGAATGGCAATTTAGATAATATCATTATCACTGCTCAGTAATGAGTTTTAGTTCAAATGTTGTTTCACATTCCAATATCAATAATATTGAGAACGTTATTATAGGTTGCAGGTTTAATATCAGTAATTTTGATGTGGGGTAGTCAAAGATGCCTATTATTATCTGACTATTAATTTGCGAAATAAAAAAACTAAATGAACTAAATGAATGACCATCAAAACTGTCAAAATGCATTTCAGAGGTGGTTGCTTCCACATAAATGTTGTGTTTAGTGCAGACCGAGTTATTATCTTGCTGACTGGTGCATGTAAACACTGTCTGAGAGCCGAAAAAGACACTGTTTGGGGAAAATTGAGAAACTAACCCTTGGCACAGTCGTATTCCATAAATCTTTTAGCATGTGCCTGTTGGCTAAAATACTTGGCCCCAGAACAAAACTTAACCTCACTATTCAGAGATGTAGTACGAGAAAGAGAGAGAGAGACACAGGCTGATAGACATGACACTTCTCACCGAGTCAGGACCTGGGCCAATGACGTCGCAAACCGCTTAAATTTTGACTTGCCCACAGGCCCGAAAAACTGCTCAAAGTGAACGTTGACAGCAATTTGAAAATCATCGACCAGAACACCAGAGAAAAAACAAAACTTTATTATGATTAATCCTCAAACCGCCGTGGTCTGAAAAAGCAGCATCAAAGCTGAGCGCTTATGAAGGGAATCAGACTTTTTTTATACGGCTGAAGTGGGATTGTTTCTCGAGTTGAGGCCCAGTGCGTAGCTGTTGTGATGAAGATTGCCAGTGGCTTCTTGTGGCTGTGTGTTTGTGGGGCTGCTAGAATGAGAGTGGAACCTCTGGATGGAGTTTCACTGCTGTCATCCAGATGTTTCTTATGACACTCCATGAGCTGCAGATTAGTCTAAGCTTTATAGGGAAAAGATTGCATCTTGGGACTTGGAAAATTACCCCTTCTGACCACTTATAACAGGTCAAAGATGTGGATTTTTCAAAGAAATGTCCTAATTGAATACTGAAAAAAGTGCAAGATGTACAAAGAATAAAAAGGTCAATTTTTATGTCAGTATGAGCATATTACATACAAGACTTGGACTTTGAACTTGATGTTTTTTCCAAAGTGGTAGAATATACAGATTTAATAAAATAACAATAATGATAAAAACAATTCAAAAGTACATCCCCTTAATATTCACAATCGGATAAAACAATTTACACCATATCAATTAGTTTTTTTTAAGTTTTATTTATTTAACTAATAATATTATATAATTCATAAGTCAATATTTTTTTTATTCATTGAGATATAAATATGTTTCAATAAACACGTCTGTCTTCGTTTTTTGAAAATATATATATATTTTTGTTTTCGTTATTATTATATTGCAAAAAAAAGCAAACCCCATTAAAAGAATCAGAAATAAAGCAGGTCATATAATGTATAACCTCCTCAATATTGATCCATATTTTGCCTTTCACTTTCCAGGCCCTATTTTGTAACCTATTCATGGAAATTGGCTTCTCACTACTTTTTTTTCCTTCTCCTAAACTACTCGCGAGTGTGTGTGTGTGTGTGTGTGTGTGTGTGTGCGGCACACAATTGTACACGGCTCCTTCTGACACTGCGGCGAACAGCTCCTGCTCGACTTCAGAGAGATTCCACAGCGAGGTTTTAATTATGTAGTGACTTAACTTGGCTCAAAGTTTCTGGATCCTTATTGAACAACATAAATCTGGAGCAATGACAGCTCTGTTCTCCACACCCCACAAACACGTCGGGTCCACGGACCTCCCAGAGTTTGAGTACCATCCCCTCCAGGACCTACTCTCACACAAAACACACCACTCAGGTGCAATCTTCCATACAATAAATCCTAATCGAAACTTTGTTTGGACATGCCAGAAAGAGTGCATGACCATACATGCATGTTTATATATGTATCTATATAAGTTCATTTAAGGATGGCCTTTACGATGCAGATGGTCTTAGGCCAGCGCAGTGCGCCAAGATCTTATGACGAATATCATAAAACGTGTGACCACACTGCATAACTAAAAAGGCAAATTGTGTAGGTATGTTATTAGTGTCCTTTTAGCACCAGGGTTTAACAAGACCATGTTTCTCAGAACTCTCTAAAATGCCCAAGTCTCATTTTCTCCTTTAAGCAGAACCCCATTAGCACACTTATGAACTTTCACACTGGCTTAATTTCAAAATTAAACACCTGTATTTGTTACCCACCACCGAAGAGAGGTGTTTTTCAAAGGTGACAGCATTAACGACTGCGATAATCACGGCTTGTCCGCTATCCGCCCGTCTCTCTGCAGGCTAGCATCCTGTTTTCCAGGCCAACGTTCCCGACTTCAGCTGTTCTGTAGCCGCCTGGCGTTTAGAGCTGTGTGAATGCACCCCCACTGCACTGCACACGCAACGACATGGTTCCTGAGAGTGAGAAAATTATCAGATTCATCCTGCGTCTCCATGGGCACTTTTTAAATGCAGTTAATTAAATAAATCAAATAAAGGGTCAGTGGGAACAATGGAAACACGGTACAAAATGACAACTGAGTGTATTAAACAAGGACGTGGAAGAAAATATCCTGAATATCTGAAGGCCAGATCACATCTGTTAAAGAAACTAAAAGTTTGGAAGTGAAGAAAAAGCAGGAAAAGAAGAAGAAAAAAAAGCCTTAACCGCTACTTTCCAGGTGTGGGCGTACCCAGATTGGATTTGGCTGTAATTTGCGGTAAAACACAAATATGCGTTTTTGTTTGTTTGTTTACTGTGCCGCTATTTCCCACTTTTTTGTGGAAGGAAAGATGAGGCAGAGAAGGAAGAAGAGGATTAGCTCATGTTATGTGATGAGTGAATTAGTCCGTCTGTGAAGCGCTTGCCACTGCCGCACCTGCTCTGTGCGCTTTTGTGATGCATTTGGAGTCTGTGACTGACTCGAACTGCCATAAAAGGTACACGTTTGGAAGATGAGCTACGTTAGTGAGATTTAATGACAGCCACGGTGCAGCAACGCTTAAAATAACATGATGGTAAAATTTATGAACGTGTCATCATCCTCTTGTGGCTGCAGTGAGAAAAGAAGAAATTTTTTTTTTCAATCTGACTGCATTCTCTTTTGTTCAGAAACATACATATTTTTTATATAAATAAGTACAGTATAAAAAAGTATAACATTTATATAAATGCATATAAATAATTATAATTTATATTAAATTAAGTGCTGAGCAATGTTTAATCGCATGCAAAAGAAACATTTGTGTGTAAATAAAACATTCAGTGCTTTCAGACTCTCTTTGTATATCAACCTCCAATCCAGTGCATATGCAAATTACCTAATTTATTCTAATTTATCTTATTCTAATGCTTAAAAACAAAGAGTCTTCCCCCCAAATTACCAACACACGATTGGCTCTTTGACCCACAAGAGGTGTGACCTCAACTTGTTTCAAAAGGCCCCACGGCCTTAGCTTTTTCTGGATGCTGGACCCCCACCATCTCTCTTGTCTCCTGGCTAAGACCCCAGGACTGATGCAAACACCTCAGGTAGACCTAGATGCGGCGCAGTCTTTGAGACACTAAGATGAGGATTTAACTCCAAGGCAACACCTAAGTTTTACACCAGGCCGGAGCATTGACTTTTCATGCAACTCTCTCTCAGTGTAACCCCCCTGGGTCCGCTTCCACAACGACTCGTCCTCGCTCCGAGCAGGCCTCGAACCCAGGTCTTTGGCATGGGAGGCGGGCGCTCTAACCAGGATGCTAAAGGCCATGACCTCTAACGTCAGTCGCTAGAGCGCCACTTTTTTGAGATCAGGGGAGTGAGGTTTACCTGCACAGCACTTTACTTGCTGGCCTCCGTTAAATCAGCTCTCCTTTCATCTACCAATCATCAGAGTCAGGACGTCTTTGGGATTCATCACTCTTCAAACTAGGAAGAACATGATTGCCAATCCAAAACCTTGGAACCATCAGGACTTCAAGACTGCACCAGACCCTTGACAATGCAAGTATTGTACATACAATTAAATGAAACAGAGGTTTAGTACGGTTTAGACGGCACTGATGGTTTTACAGGTGGTCAGCTGACTCTTTTTTCACAACTTCATTTTTGGCTTTTCCTAATGGTTTACCCTTAAGCCTTCTTTGCACTTTCCCCATGTATTAGTGTATTTATACATATATACATATATATAAAAGTTTAAAAATAAAACTTTTGCACAAATTAAATGTGTTTCTGATTCTGCTTTGCAAATGAATGTCCCTTTACGATTTCAACCCCTGCTACATGCTCTAATGCAGTGATACTGTAAGAATGTATTTTTCTGTGGCCATGAAAATATCCCTTCTTTGAGTTCATATGGACTTACACTGTGTGTTAGCTGAATGAACAGATTAGTTGAAGTTGATTCCCCAGTTGTAATTCTGCTACAGTTACTATTGGCAGCTGATATTAATAATTGCAATTAATCATAAATAATAGTAATTATTTATATACATTTTCCTTTCTGAACTAATATGCTTCAATATTTTTCTAAATATACAGTATGTTGTATTTGTGTGTCTTTATACATACATTATCAATATATACACAGTACACACATATATTTTTTTACAAAAACATTTATTTGGGATTTGATTTATCTTGATTAATTGCTTCCCAGCATTAACTTCTAATTATAAATTAACTTATAATTTATAAATTATAATATATGTGTGTGTGTAGTTTAACTTGTGGGATTTTTGCAAAGTAAAGGAAGTAAAGGAGTTTTGAGAGAATTATTCAGCATCTATATTAACCACTGTGCTACAGCTCCTATATTCTGCTGTGAACATTAACTGACCACACTAACAGGTTTGTGATTCTTGAAATATCCAAATGAAGCTACCAAAAAGTAAAATACGCCACTCTGAAAGCATAATATACATATTTTACTTGCAAATCCACTATACATTTATGCATTTTTATGCATTAGTGCTATGCAACATATACATCCAATTTCAAACTCTCAAACTTCAAAGAAAAAAAAAATCTGTGGCAACACTTGAAAAGTTAGCAACTCTGGTTAGTAATGAAATAATTATCAGATATCTTGATGTCTGATAATTGTGCATAAATTAACAGCGCTACAGACAAAAAAATTATTTCATCAAATCACAGTGAGAACTTTATCAATGCACTGTCTGCCTCCTAATCAAGTTCATGCACTGATTCATTCACAGGTATAATTGAAATAAAAGTCACATACACTTTTTTTTTTTTTTTCAGGTGTCCTGTGCTGTTCTGGAGTGTAAGCACTACTGACTGGAGGTTGGCCTGTTCTCTGAGTTCCTCCTACTTCGGCATTAATCTGATTCTGGCGGAGGAATGTGGGATTTGGCATGCTCTCGGCCATAAATAAAGAGAGGCCTACACAAAAGAATGTGTTAATTACTAATTATACAGAGAAAGGCACAGACCAAGCAAATGAGTGCTGGAAGGCGAATGGAGATGTCTGCTCCCAACTGCAGCGTTAGGTCCACTTATGTAAAATAGAAATCAAATGCCGCAATCATTCAAACAGTTAAGAACACATGTGCTAATTGCCACGAAAAACAGTATCCGTCACACGCGCAAGAGAAAAAGCCCAGCCTTTGGAATGGTGACCCCATCTCAAGAACTACCTGAACTTACACATTTAATCACCTCATTCGTTCTCATTAGATATTGTAACTCGTCTTCAGTTGGGTTCAGAACTCTTCCTCACCTTCAATAAAAAAATAGTGCCTGGATATACAGTGAGGTGGAACCTGCGGTAAATTAGTGTCACAATTCCAGGGGACTATTTGCAGATCAGCGGAAAGTGGCAGATGGCGCTTGCATTGAAACGTATTGTGACTGTTATTCAAAAGCAGATTTTTTTCCGCTCTCTTTTTTCACGATATTAAAAAATAATGTGTTGTTTTCTTACTGTGTGGCCTATTAATAGGGAAAGAAGTGGGGGAGAATTAAACTTTAAGCAGCCCTTGACACTCGCTGAAATTTAGGGTGTCTATTAAAGATCCTCTTTAAAAAAGCAGAATGAAATAATAGATTTGCGGCTGGCATCTTGCCTGCCTGCAACTTCCTGGGCTCATCATTAGAGCTGGCATCTTCAGGTCTCAGGGAAACATCCGTGGCCCTCAGAGTAACACCGTCTTCTGCATCTGTCCTGGCTGCCTGTCTCCAGAGCCTGCTCTCACTGATGTTAAAAGAAATCTTTATTGTCAGCCACATCTCCCATTCACTTTGTTCACCTGCGCTGACAATCCCGAGCTGTGTGTGTGAGAGAGAGAGTCACAGAGAGATTGTGTGTGTGTGCGTGCGAGTGTACGCAAGTATAGAGTCCCCGCGTGAGTGTGTGTGTGTGTGTGTGTGTACGCAACTCCCTCCTTCCGGTCCCTTTCGTCTTCCAACATTGGCATCCCTGAGTTTCTAAATGCTCCCTCATTAGTTTAAATCTGTTTGAAATCTCCAAGTGAGAGAGTGGTAATGAAGTGCAAGCAGTGGCCCTCTCTTAAGCCGTGACAGGTGGGAAGATGGTTCGTGATGTTTGATTGGGGGGGAGGACGGCTGGCGGCGGCGGAGGATGGAGCAGGGGGGTAACGGACTTCTGGATTCCAAAGCATCTCGCGTTGGTATCACCGGCAGACAGAGCGCACTTCGACAGCACCGCTTACGACACCTCTTCAAGTGAAGCCATACAGCACTTTGGCGCATGGGACTGACAGTTTGTTGAATTATTTAGCTAGGCCCGATCCGCTGTTTGCATTGCCGTTCATTATGCGCTCGCTGTCTTTTAATGAGGTCAATTATATGGGGCTGAGTTCCTGCACAGGAAACAGAAATGCGTCCGATTAAATGGGTGAAAGCGAAACTAATAAAAGATGCAGGAACTGCCGACTTGTGAGTCTAAAATTGGTCAGTCGGTTTGCACCTTCAGCAGATGGTTGGCTGCTGTCATCATAAACCCACCCTTATGGATCACAAAACCCCTATGAAAGTTTTGATGCACTTCCCATAATTAAAATAAAAAAAATAAATAAATAAACAAATTCATAAAAATGCATAGTGATCACTGGCTAATAAATCAATTTCAACAGAAATAAAAACAATCAATTTATGAAATCACAATCCTGAAGCACTTAATTAAACAATTGTGCTCCCTATAAAAAATCAATAAAAAATATTAAAATAAATAAATAAATAAATAAAATTGCTGGCTATCGCTTCTCTGTAACCAGGTAGAAAAGAAGATTGTTTGAACAAATCACTCTCCTGTGCCAGCTTGGCAACAAACTAAATTTGCAGAATACAATCCGCTTTTAGTCTTGTGACCTGTGAAGATAAACAGGGGCATGTGATGGGGGCGGTAAACAGAGTGACAGAGAGATTTAATCTGCTAATCGCGCACAAATTCAAAGTTTCACATCTCCCTTATCTTGTGGCTTTTCCAGAGAGAGAGGGGGAGAGAGAGAGAGAGAGAGAGATAAGAGTTTATGCTCAGAAGGATTGATTATCTGCTAAATAAACAAATATGGAAGCCACGTCTATTAAACCATGACTGAGTTTGTCACATATTTATTTGCTAACTTTAAAAAAGAAGAAAAAAAAGAAAAAGAGAAAAGAAGTTTCAAGCAAATACCAAGGACTTCCTTATTTATATATACAAAAAATAATAACGATATCATTGAAATCATATTTTATCAATGTACATAAGTGTTTTATTTCAGATTTATGAATACACACAAATGTGTTTGTAGTGTTTGTAGTTTGTAGTGTTTAATAATTAGTCATTTATATGCACTAATCATAATAATAAATAGTGATAATAATTTAAACCTGATACATTTTCCCCCTGGAATCTGAGATGTCTTTGATTCATCAGAAGTTCACCTCAGTCTTCATATTCTCCTCATCAATGCTGGAATCTTTTTGTAGCGGCTTCAAATATTTGTGCATGGGAGCATAAATGATTTCTCTTTCATTCTCTCCCTCTCTCTTTATTTCCAGACCTTCTTAAGTAATTTGACCTTTAACAGGGAGAGCAAGCTAATTTTTTGCTTCGATGGCCAAGAATCAGAACATGTCACTTAATTCAAATTGGAATGAATACAGGTATGCATGACACAACCAGTGTGGTTTTGTGTTAAAGGATGTGTAAGGAGAGAGATACTGTCTGTGATACAAAAGCTTATGGCCTGACGCTTACATTTGCATTGTAGGTATGCATTTTAATGGTGATTTTTCTTTTTATCGGAATATATTTTTAGAGAAAGCATAATGATTGCCAAATAAAGAAGCAACAATAATTAAAAAAAAAATGTTTTAATGCTGGGTTTGATAACCTCACCTCGACGAGTTCTGTGAATTCTTCCTGTGAATTCCTTTTTCAATCTTCTGACACACTTACAGTAAAAATCTGCAGGACTGTTCCTCATTAACACCCCCTCCTACTAACTGTCACTGTCTGAACTATTTTGCTTTCCTATTTCCCTTTGTTTCAGTCGCAGATTTCCTTTCATTTAGAAATATCTTTGATCCGAATGTCATCCTCACGTCTAATTCAAATGCTTTTCTCTATGCAAATAACATCATCTCACCTTTGATGAATCTGCAAAGTCTATCCTTGCAAACATTTACTATGGTAACCATAATTCCAACACAAAAACACTGTATAAAACATATTAAATTGATTTTAATGGCTTACTTTTTTTTTAAGCTGATACTTAATAAAAACTAATTACATACACAGTAGTAATACCCAAGTTGTTAAAGAAATTATTAATTAAAATATAATAAAATGAAAGAAACCTATTGTGATGTTTATAGCAGATCCTGTGTTTATTTATAAAATGTAGTTTCATTTATTTCTACAGAACTGACTGGTATTTTCATAGAAAACATAGATTAAAAACAAAATTTTAGTTGGTATATGTACAGAGACTGCAAAAAAAAAAAACTAAATTAGTTTTCTAATAATAGACATGAGAAATGGTAAGTATACATATATATACATATATATATATATATTTTTTTTTTTTTAAGTTGCAAGGAAGTGGCATATCCTAACCTTACCCACTAATATGGAGGTGAAGCTAAGAAAAAGGAGGAAAAAAGGAAAAGGGAAAAAGCTCATTCTGCACAGCCCCTCTGCTCCGATAATGCATCACACTTCAACTCCGTCTCATCTTATGCAAAGTGACTTACAAGAGGAGGCTGGCGCCAAGAAGCATCAGCGCTCCGTCACTTGAGAGAGGGAAGCAATATTAAAAAGAGTCCCTTGACGGATGCCACAATAGCAGTGCCTTTCATTATCGCCCTGCCGCCTGTGTCAAGCCACCGTGTACCGTTCATTGTGCATGCATAGTAAATGACTATTTACCTGCCAGTGCCTTTGATAAGTCAGTCCCGTCTCGGCTGGCCCTCGTGCCCCCCACCCCTCGCCTTCCCTCCCCCTCCGCCGGACCCGGGCCGCTTGCCTTCGCTTGCTCCGAGCGCCCCTTCTCTGCCCACAATCACATTATCATGAGCTTCCCCACCGCCTCCTCTGCTAGAATTTGTAAGATTACATTTTCCACAGGTGCCGTTCTCTGGGGCTTATCAAGGAACTTTCTTTGATTGTTTCCTGCTTTTTTTCCCCCACCGTACCTCCCGTTTCCTCTTCTTTTATCTCCTTCCCTCTCTGAGCCGTCCTCCCTCTCGCGCTTTCTCTGTTCCTCCTCGTCTCGCTCGTGTTCCTCGGCCTTCTTCTCCTGTCAGCGTCCCTGCTGGGGTTTTGTGTTGCGGTCGCTCTGTTTGTGCAGTCCCTTGTTTTCAAATGACATACCGGGATAGATATGCAATATTAAAGAGGGGCCTTATGAATTTTTGACATCTAATTAGTTGCTTCTCGGTTAACATATCGCAGCTCACGGGGGCAGGGCCTTCCGCCAGGGTCTCTGAAGAGCCAAATAAAAAAACCCTGCCATCTCTTGCATGTTCTTCTCTAATGTAAGCAGTAATCATTGCGCTAAGGTTAATTAATGGCCCTCGGTATGCAGGATTTTCACAGTGTATCTGGTTTGCGGTAACAACGTTTTACCAATTAGTGTATTTTTCCTCTTGAAATCTTAATAGCCCACTTTGAGCACTCGTATGTATCGGGGAACATACAGTTGAACAGCAATTTTGTGACATTGTAACTATTTATGGATGGCATAGACCCCTAGAGCATACTAAATGCACACAGTCCCTCTCACTTTGTCTTTCTTGTTCACACACATGAACAACACTGTAATATCCAGTCAGACGGGCCAAATAAAACAAATAAAAGTAATGGATATAAAATTATTTCCTTGCTCCGTACTGCACAGCAGAGGCCAGCAGATTCAGACCAATGCAATCTAAGCCAATGTTTTAACTACGCATGTTTACAGCAGGATCCAAAAAAAGCAGCGAAAAAAAAGGGTGGATAGTGAAAGATCCATTTTATGTACAAATTATATCGTCAGAATAACAATTTAAGTGAAAAAGTGTTTCACCAGTGATAATTGTCTTTAAATAGTGAAGAAACTATAATGACTGAATAAAACCTTAAAATTTATTTATTCAAAATTCAAAAACTTTTTTAGTAATTTTATATATATATATATATATATATATATATATATATTCTTTCTGACTTTTAGACCACACTGTATCTATCTATCTCACTACATAAAGTCCCCTGTACTTTGCATCCCTGACACATTTCAGCAGGAATATTTTCCACTCTCGATGGTTGATTCCCAAAGGTCCATGCAAGTACGCTTGGGAGTTACTGATTTCTCTTGTAGAACAGAGCAGAGCAGAGCAGAACAGCACAGCACAACAGGAGAGCATGCAGGGTGTGTAATCTGACATCGATACAGGAGGGATTCTGGATAGACTGATAAGATTTGCATCTTCTTTAGCAAATCTGTCGACAGAGTTTCAGACTGATCTCATTATCTTAATCACTTCAAAATACCTGTTTAGCTTTTATCATACAGGTCAAAATATACGCCACAGAAACAACTAGATAAATACAGATGCTGAATAACAGGCATTAAATATAATTAGGCAGATAGATATTTAAATAAAAATGTCAAACAGTGTTTATAACATTTTGTGTTATAGATCAGATTCCACAAATGTATATTGTATTATATAAATCATTTTAAATGCTGCATAGTTCATGCTTGAATTAAAAATAAAAATAAATAAATGAATACTTAATTGATTAAATACATCCAAATGCATTCAGAAACTCAAATACATTATATTATTGTGCCGAACTAGTAAATCTTTAAATAGATCGCAACCATATGTATAAAACTTAAAAAATATATAAATTCCAATATGTGTTCAGAATCAGTAAATAGGCTTATTATTTTTATATTACTGTACATTATATAACTAGAGAATCTATACTGAAAAAAACGGAAGAAAGAAAAAGCACACATACTGTTGACTGAAAGGATAACATTTAGCTTCTGTTCCCTCTCCAGCTGACAGGGAAAGTAAACTTCAATTTCAACGCTCTCCGAAGACCACCACCATGGCGGATACTGACGGCTCCCATAGAATAATGATCAATTAACTGATTATTCCGGTGAGGGGCCTGATTCGATAATCAGTGCGGCTATTAATCACTTTTTATCTACTAATCAGCAGCTCCTTATTCATTATGCGCTACAGATCAGGGGAGAAGCTCTAGACTGGGCCGTGTTTTCAATCACACCGTTTTCCCTTAGATCCTGTGGTAGGTAACATGTTGCGATTGTACGATAATACCTCTCAGATCCGTCTGAACTCACACCATGATGAATTGCAGGTGCTCAATGGCGAGCCAGGACAGAAGGAAAATTGAAAACTGAACTGCCGAAACACATACAGAACTTAAAGCGCTAATGGTTCACACAGAAATGAAAATTCTGTCATCATTTGCACACCTCAACTCTAAAAAAGGAGTTATTTAGAAGCTTGCTTTTGCATTTCACACATGTAACTGACGTGGTGGTGAGTAAATAATGACAGAATTGTCATCCCTTTAAGACAGAACAACAATAAAATAAAATGTATACGATTTTACTTCACTTTCTAATAATCCAAGACAAAAAGAGATACGCTTCAAAAATGGGTCATACTTGTGAATATTTCCAAGCAGAAGAATCTATGAGGTAAATTGGCTGTTCTGAAAAAGACTAGAGCTACGACAGCACTTTACGCAGCGCATTTCCACCCATTCCCCCTTCCTAAGTGTTCACCTCATTCTCAGAGCCCGCCTTTCGCGGCATAAACGCTTTTCTGTTATTTTTTCATTTAGCGTCAATTGACCTGACAGAATGGTTAGCAATTAAGTGATTTTTGTAATGGTCTTGGGTAATTTGCTTAGGCTTGTCAGCTGTATTTTATGAAGTCACCCTCAGCCCTGCTCTCTCGCTGGTGCATAATAGCTTATAATTTCAAAATCTTTATCCTCTGTTTCATTCTCAATAAATTGAAATTACAGGAAGTTGTTGAAGACGCTTAAATTTCCCCCTTTTTGTTCCATTCTGTCTATTTCGTAATTGACAGTAAAGGGAATCTTTTTGCTCGGGCAACCATAACATAATCACGCCTAATATGTAAACTCTGTCACAAGATAAGCGGAGAAACCTGCTCGCTCGGGTTCAGCGTAAATACAGGAAGTTTTTTCCGCATAGCTAATTGGGCATGTCGTGTCAGAGACGAATCGCGCAGAAATGATTTCACGTAAGCAACAGCGACCCTAGAAAACATCAACATAATACGAGGTCAAATAGCAGAGAGTAATGATATCAGGACAAATGCGACTACAGCTTTTCGTATTTAAGGCAGTGCGGCATTGATGGTCTTTGCTTGTCTTGCCTCCAGAAATGTTGCAAATTTCCAGCGTAAAATACTTCAGCTGTCATCTGCATGCCACCACTTTGTCAAGTAATGTTTTTCAGCTAATCATCTCAGCTTGTAATAACTCCAGCCTAACATCTGCTGTCCTCCATAACACTTCACTAATTTTTCCCTCATTCCACTGCACACCATTCGCTCCTAACACAATCTACATGTATTAGTTGATAATGACTTAGCGCTTAAAAGCAAATAGATGTCGAGGGACCGACAAGACAGACGCTCTTACCCTACTCTGACTCCAGAAGATGAATCGAAGCCTGGGAGAGCAGAAGAAACGCTTATCAATCATATTTAATGTTTATATATGCGTGTACTGACAAACTGTGACAGGACCCTTGTTGGCACAGCGAAAGTGCCTAGGCTTTGAATTTGTCCTTCTTTTTTTTTCACAAAAAGTCTTGAAAGAGTTATGACTTTAACCAAGACCCTCCGTCTTATCATTTCCCTTTATGACCTCATATTGGGAAAAATCCCCCTACTTATGTTTTAATGGGTTTCCTTGCTGTGCTTAACATGGTTTGAAATGGCATCTCATAATAACCATATGCCTATTAAAGACATGATTGAGACAGTCACTAATGAGCAAAGTACATGCTGACTGTGTTGAGGAAATAGTTGGAGATACAATCTTACTTCTCCATAATTCTAATGAGAATTTGGATGTATTTCTAATTGGAAGAAACTGAATCCACAAAATGTAACCCTTATGCCAGCAAAGTACAATGGAAATGAAATTTCACAGTTCAACTTTTATGATGCGGAAACATTCCATTACATTTTATATGAGGAATTGTTTTTGGGTGATGGAATAGAAACATACTTCTTCTTAATTTGAACCAAACCGCTCCAGTGTTTGGAGCTTTTATAATATGTGAATGCATGAAACAACTTCAAAATCGGCTCTTAAAAACGTGAATGCCTCAGACGTGACTGGAAAATAGAGAAAAAATGATCTGTCTAGTTGCCTGAAATGTGCAATATCCCACCATATCGTATCTAGTAAGTTGTTTGGAAATGTTTTGTTGTGCACAGAACTGATTTTAGACCTTCCTGTGTGTTTTCGGAGAGATCAGAGAACAGGAAGACAAAGAGATTTAGCCACACTTAAATTGCAATTGCAGTTCCCCCATCGACGCTCCTTTGCCCAGACACCTTTTTCATACACGACTGAACCATTCATATTCCATCTGTTCCAGCTCTCACTCTTTGGTGAGGCTGTCAATCTCGAGAAGTCATGTGACACGGAAGGGAAGGGAGAGGAAGAGGGGGGGGGGGGGGGGGGGGGCGGGTTTCCCCGTTA
>JAUMHQ010000078.1:6000448-6017714 GCA_032361165.1 Enteromius paludinosus | reverse complement strand
CGCCCCCCCCCCCCCCCCCCCCCCCCCCCCCCCCCCCCGTGGTTCGCCGTTACGCCGCTCATGGCCGGCTGACTCTTGGGACTCTACCAAGCATTGAGTGAACATTTACCTCTCCTATATATTTATAGGCAAAGAGAGGGAGCAAAAGAGAGGGAGGCGGGCAGGAGGGCGCTGATGTTGCCGCTGCAGCATGACCGGGAGCCAGGAGAGAGAAGACACATCTGTCACAGGATTAACTTTCCACTCCCTGGGACCTGGGTGTCAGGAGCGGCCCCTGTGCGCTGCACACACACTCTGATGACATCAGATAGAATACAAAAGCTGCCTATTGTTGGCTGATGAACACCTGTCAAGATACTGAGATTCATACAGCACCTACAGAGTCAGACGTCCAGCCATTACTGAAAATAGATAATGAAACAACAACAGACATCTGTGTTTGGTTTCTTTGGGCCCTTGTTTATTTGATTTATTCTTCACCTTTTTTTCTTAGTACAGTCTAGCAGAGGGATAAAAAATTACTTTGTTGTAAGATATTTATTCAACTATGGCCACTTTTGGGCTTGTCCAAAAAACTCTTACACTCTGAATAGTTTCAGCTGTCAACCAACAACACACAATGAAGTATATACATCCATGCTAATTTTGGCAAATTATGCATTTTGTTCAATAATATACTGTGATGGAAATTATGATGGTGGAAGTAAAACTAATTTCAAGAAGATTTTAGGTTTAGATTATGTTAGATTGTCACGTGTGATCATTTATATTTTATGATCCAAATAGAAAACCTGGACCTAAACCGATAATAAAAATACAAATAAAATCCATGCATAAAATGCATTTGAAAAGTAAAAAAATAAATTATATCATGTTCACTTCAAAAAAATCATAAAAAAGTTGTATTTGAATTTCAGATAAATAAACAAATAAGCAAACACACATTATTAAATATTAACTCTAATGCAGCCCTTTTATATATATAAGAAAAGTGACTTTTAAAACTAAATTCCAAAGTGAAATGAACTTGGCACTGCAGGTTGGCCCTTCGATTTTACTTAAATTGCAGCAGCAATTAAACATAATTTAATTATGTTTTCAAATCATACAGTTGTTTTGAGATTTCCCGCCATCTAACTATCTGTGGTCTCAAGCTGAGGGCAAAATCTCTGGTGTCATTATGGTCATTTTAACTCCTGCCACTTCTCAGTGTCTCAAATCACTTACCACATGCCTAATAGAAGCAACCGCAGGTGTAATTTGGCCATAAGGCCGGACTTGAGGGATTTGTTTTGCTTCTTTCTCTCAGGGACAAAACATCCCCGGTCCTGAACGCTGACCCTCGAGTCCTGTTTACAATATTGAAATGATTATGAAGGTCTTAACTAAAGTAGCCCAGGAAGTCCCAGCGGAGCGTCCTAAGCGACCAGTGTGGCTCCTGACGGGATTGTTTTTGTTTTGGAAGCGCCCTCACGCCACACCCCCTCCTCCTCCTCCTCCTGTCTCGTTCTCTCTCTCCGGCCTGCAGGGCATTAAGATGCCCATGAATTAATGAAGAACACAAAGGTAATTAAACGAGGTGGTGACAGGCTCCTCTGAGCTTTCAGAGGGACAGAAGGTCCTCTCGGGCCCCTCCCTGCCTGCAGGTTGCTACGTGCACTACGGGCTTGATTGGCCTGCTGGGCAAAGGGGCAGATTGCAGCGAGGCCTCACCTGTGGCACAGGAACCCCTCCCAGGGCCCTCCCCAGGCTGCTGGGTCATGCGGCCTGGTCTAAACACCCCCTGTGGGCCAAAGAGGAGAAAACAACAAGAGAGGGATGCAGAGAGCAACAGGGCCACTTCCCCAGATTATTGCACCATGCTGGCCTGTTTACTCTGAGCCGTGATGGACAGCTAGCAGGCAGCAATTGCCCTTTTATCAGACTTACCTCTCACAGACCAGCGCCACTTACCGTGTGCCCTAAAACGCGGCAGCGGAGAGCTGTAATGGACCTGCCGTTTCAATAACAAGCTTTTTTGAACTCGCACAACAAAGCCCGGCTGCTATCTCCCATCAATCCGAATCACTTGCATGAATTTCTTTGCCTTTTAAAGGGATAGTCCACCCAAAAACAAAATCCAATTATTGTTAATTTATCTTCAAGTCATTCCATACCATTATGACTTACTTTTTTTTTTCAAATGTTGGTAACATCTTCCTCTGCACGAACAAAAAAACAGACAACGGATGTCAATGGGAACCAAACCTGTGTTAGGGTGGACTATCAATTTAGAAAATATATTTGACCCATTTTAAATAACATAATATACCAACCTACACCCAAGATGTAAATATGTACATATGGCAGCAACTATCTTGCCGTATGCTGCAGCACACAGCTATAACAGATGTGTTCAAAACGTGGATTAAAATGTGACGATGACAACATGTTTGCAAAGTTTCGAAAGCGATAATGGGAAAGTTTAGGATGCGACTGCTCGTCTTTGCATGTGCTCGACACTCGCTCTCACTGGTCCCACAAGGGGCATCTGTCTAACGCCGTGCAAGGGACCAGAAAAGACGAGGGCGTTGGGCGATCCAGTAACTCTGGGCTCCTGAGACCAACCTGTATTTTGTTTATTTGTTCTCTGACTGCAGTCTGGATAATCATCTGAATAAATGCTCAGTTCCCACTTGTGCTCGGAACGCTCTCCCGTCCATGCACCGCCCCTGAGGAGGATCTCCCAGGGAGACGGAACATGTGCACAATCAGGAGGCAGGTACAGCCTTTGTCAAGCACTGCTGAGGGAATTGTGCAGCATGGAGGTTGTTTGCCTGACACAGAGGTCCTCATCATGCCTCTCTCCATCTGCCAACGCTTTGCGTCTCTGCGTCCCTTTGTGCCGCCTCACAAAATATTTGGCCGTTGTTGCCTTCAGCCCTGGAAGAGCTGTAAACAACGTGTGCTATTCAAAAAAGAGAAAATAAAAAGTTTTGCTTAAGAATAAGAGCTTGACGTATGGGTGAAAGTGACTGTAACAAGAGGCTGTTTCATAAATCCACATTATATCAATGAACAAATATGTATTTTCTCTAACAGTGGTTTTTATGTGCTGGTTTAAAATATTTAGATAAAAATCCTTCAAAATATCCAACAAATATTAAATAATAATATCATATCATATCATTTTTATTATACTTATTTTTTACATTTCATTATGCCAGTAGGTGGCAACAAATTACTTTGTTAAAAGTGAGTTACTGAATTCAACCATTTCGTTTAAAAACGTTAAATTATTGCATGGCACTTAATGCATTCAGTAGATTCTTTCCAAAAAGCAGTTCTTTCAAAAACATAACATCTTTCTTTATGAGTGAGTCCCTGAATCATTCCTTTAACCGATTCATTCAAAAAAGCTAAATATTTACGGACTAAACAAGTGACAAGACTGGAGTAGGTCATCAAAAAGCAATCAAACAGCAGCATTTCCCTGCCACACTATTTCTTGGAAATTCGCCACCAGCACAGAACATAGATCCAAATAACAAACATTACACATTAAAGTTATATTCCCTTTATCCACCCATGAAATACACTTATGGTGGGAACTATTTCTGTCAGCGGAGAAACCCACCCTCATTAAGTAACTATCAATAATGTGCCTCAACTATAGATGGTTTAATATTAACTTTTTGTTTATTGAACTGCTGTCTCCTAATAAATTCTGACATGACGTTTTGGTTTGGACAATAGTTTTCTATTTAATAACTGTTTTACTAAGTTTTGCTGAAAATACTGCAATAAGATGTTTAATGGCAGGTTTCTATTGTAACAACTTTCCCCATAAAGTGTGACAACATGGCCCGCCCCTTGGTATACGAAACATTTCTTGGTTAATAGTGGTTTAAACAGGTTTTCTAAACAGCTATTTAAAGTGCTACAAAGGGAAAAGTAAAGAAAGGAAGAAGAAGAGAAACTGCAATACACCCCATCTTTGGTCAATTGGCTGGGTCTGGACATGAAGTAGAGAAATGTTCTGATTATGAGGAGAACAGGTGCGGGCGAGATCACTCCTGGGACCCTCAGACAGCCACTGGCCCTTCTTTGGGGACTGCGTTTGTGTGTGTGCGAGTGTGTGGATAGGGGACGGGGATGAGGGGCGCGAGAGCTCAGCTCATTAGAAAGCTTTTGCTTCTGCTAACTCACTTGCCCCATGGGAGATAGCTAATCACCACAAAGGGACCTAAAGTCAGTTAAAGCAGGATGTAGGATGCTTATTTACAGACCTCTTTCTCTCTATCTCCCTCTCTCTCCCTGCTCTTTCCCTCCATTCGCCATTTATTCACATCATTTGAGGAGAATTGTGCTAGCGTTTCAAAGAGGCCAATGCATTAATGCAAACGCTAAACAAATCAATGCATGTAGGTTTACATTACTAAGTTCTCATGCCTCAAATTATTAAGGTGATGGATCATTTCTACACTATTTTCTAATTTAAAAAAATATGTTTGTAAATTATAATTATAAAAGGAGCATATCAAACCTCCAACATGATTAAACATGAAATCAATATTAATCTTGACTTTTTTATGGCTTTTTTTGGCTGTATGTAAACAAAACATTTTTGGAATTAGTATTAATATTGAATTTTTTTTTTTGTTTGTTTGTTTTTTTGAGCAGAAGCATGCAATCAAGCCGCACAAAGCCGCTGGGCCTCCTTATCTCCTCTTGTTAATTCTGCGGTCATTGGTATTTCTAGTGACCACAGGAACGCTCATTTAGCAGTTTTGGGGTTTGAGGTTCTGGCCCCAATAGTGGTCAACACGCTGCGGTCGACACACAATTAGTTCAACACAATGAAACCAGACCAGGCCTTATCATGACCTGTAGAACAACATGTAGAAGATTTATGACTTCCAAAGAGCAAATGGATCAAAAGACTGCCTTATCTTAGTCTTAGCTGTGACTGAATGTTGTTCATATTTTCTTTGTTTACTTTCTCATGACATCATATATAATTGGATCATGGCATGGGTTTATCATTGTTTCCCTGTCAACCTTAACTTGTGTCCGTGAAAGAGCCATCATCATTTTCATATCCAATTAAAAGTTAAAGAACTCCATTATGAAAGTTTCACTTGTCTGTATCCAACCAAAACGACCACAATTTAAGTTATTAACTGATATCCATTCAGCCTTGCTTATTTCCCAATAGGAAGTGAAACCGTGTGTTTTAAGCTAAAATGTTTCTTGGTTCCCTTCCAAAGCCATTGCCAGGTTTGTTTACCGCTTCGTGTTTGAGATTAATACCTAACCAACAGTCTCCAACCGCATCAGACAATCATTCTTCTAAATGAAGGTCCGGTTTCAAGAGACATACATAACTAAACATTACGGTGTCTTAAAACAGGGGCCCATGAGAACACCAGCAATCTTCATAAAGATCACCATACAGTGCTCCCGTTCTTCATAAAATGACGGTCCTCTCACAGGAAGCCACTTTGTATTCAGCAAACCTTCGTTTCTGCCGGTCAAAGACTGTTTGCTTGTGTTCGCCGAGGTGGAGAGATCACATATAGGAGTGGATATCAGTCTCCTCCAAACAGCAAGTCTCTTTATCAATTTGCTAAACACACACAGTCTAATCCCGGGGGCCTCCTGTGGCTGCAGATATAAATTTAAGAGGATAATTAGACCCACGCGAGGGGGCACTCCACAGGACAGGAAAGAGGACGGCAGGCAGCGGCCAGAGAGGAGATCTCCCACTCCCACAAGTGCCCGGCTGGCGCTGGCAAAGCCTCTGCCACCCTTGGAGCCTCGCAGGTGCTAACTGATTTATATCTGTTCATAAATGTTTAACCTTTTTTTTCATTCAAAGGAAAGGGCATCTTATCTCTCTCCCCAGTTCTGTTAATTGAGTATATGATTAGAGCCTGCTGTTTGACTCGACAAGTCCCCTCTTTTGTTGTTAACAGGAAGGCCAAAGGACACAACTGAGGGAGTGTCACAGTCACCATAGGTCCCCTTCTCTCACGAGGATGGTTGCTTTTAACCCACGATTCCCTTCGATGACCTACTCACGTGAGATATGAACTTCTATAAGATGTGTATCAGCAAAGCAATTTAATATAACAGACAATAAAGAATATGGAACATGGTACTGATTTTTGCAAAGTAAGGCATCAACATTATTCTTCAAAAATATTGACCTAACCCTATCTTTGCCTATAATCCCTATCCCTAAAATCACAGGGAACTGAAGGTTGAATAACAAGGATGATGAAGTATGAATGCAAGGCTAAAATTGACATGTCCCTCAATTCTGATTGGTTGACTGGAATGTAGCTCCAGGATCAACATGGATGTTGATTCAGAAGCATGTTGCACTTGGTGAAATCACATTCACATGATTTCCTCTTTCCCTAAACTACTGAAAGAATCACTTATCCTATTATTTAAAAGTTTGGGGTCGGTAGGATTTTTTTATGTTTTTGATGTTCACAAATCCGCATTTATTTGATCAAAAATACAGAAATATTGTGTAATATTGTTACAGTTTAAAATGCCTGTTTTCTATTTTATTATATTTAACAATTGTATTTATTTCTGATACTGGAAATAGGAATTTTCCTTATCATTAATGTTGCTTTTGTTTTTCGGATTTTTTTGACACTTTATATTTATTTATTAGTCTTTACTGTCACTTTTGATACATTTAATTTACCTATGCTGAAGAAAATGTTTCATTTATTTCTTTTTTTGTCTTTTTTTCTGATGCCAAACTACACTGTAATTTCTCATCGCTTGAAAAACACAAAAAACATTCATGAAATGCCTTAAATCAGCATATACAGACTTCAAAACGTGGGTGCATGAAACACAAGGGTAACAACCAGCTAACTGATCATTTTGGGTAGAGGAAAACACTCATGCTCACATCACAAGACAAAAAGTTACTAAATATGACTTCAAAATCATCAACAATGTACGTAAAACACTCAAACAAGGCATTTTTATTAATTAAGCTGGAAAAAGGGTGAATGCAAATAAACTACAGAACCCTTTTCGTTAACAGAAAAGACCTTTTTTGAACTAAAACTGACATGCTATGCTTGTTGCTTATTTCCGCACTGAAAAGTTGTTCCTAAAAGCTTCAAGTTGTCAAGAAAAAGTTCCTAAAGGCTGTAAATTATTAGAACGCAACAGTAAATTAACCATAGAAACTATGGTATAGTGAACATTGACATTTGCTGAAGGGGTCAAGAACAGTTTTACCTGAATCTCCCACAAAATGTAACAAATCCATCCTCTGTGCTGGGGTCCTCGATGTTTCCAGTTCCAGCAACCAGAAAAAGAGCTCAGTAACACCACTGACAGTCTTCTAATCACCATCTCCATTGATATGCTCACACATAACTGTAAGAGTACCTATCCATTCCCAAAACAATGAATGGCATTGTCAAAATATCTGAAGCTGTGAAAAGCTTTGACAGTGTTGTATCAACAATGATACATTATATTATCACTTTAACTTGGACAGTGATCCTCTGTGACAGTTTTATCACTGTAACTTCTTTCATGTAAATGGATGTGTGATGACGGTCACAACATCTGTAAATCACTCAAGTGTTTTCCACACAATATTTTTCTTGGTATTTCCTCTGGCGGGCCATGAAATATCTGTTCTCACTACAACCCACTTTTCTACCTACAGTAGTAGACACATATATCACCTATACCATTCTGATTAGATTTGTGTTTTCAGTTATTTGAAACCAAGGTCATGTCTTCCTCTGAGTCAACAATATGATGACTATAGTAATGTGCAGAAGTGTCTCCACTGATGTAACTCTAAAAATCAATATACGAGTTTGAACAGCTTGGATATGCTTAATAATTTGTATCTCTTAAAATGTTTTAATAGCAGTTTATATTCTACATGAACGTAAAAAGGACAATAAACAATATGGCTCTGGACTGTTGGTGATGACATCATCACAGCTGTCTGAGCCAGTGGTCAGCTCTGGTGTTGATTATTCAAGTGTTTCAGGCCTCCTTAATAGCATCTTCCTAGGAGGCAGCTGACTTTCAGAGAACAGAAGAGGGCTTAGAAATAAAAATAAAAATCAATAACACATGATTTATTGATCACTAAAAATGCTCCTCATTAGCCCCCCGAGTGGCCCTCTGCATTTAACAGATGACAAAATGTCAACACTGCACTAAAACTGTCCTGGATTTCTACCACACTTTCAGTATCCCAGAGAGGAAATCTGGAGAAAGAGTAAACAAGTTCAAATCTAACTTCCTGGTAAAGCATTTATTTACTATTTGTCCAAAGATACTGTAAATTCTGATCAAATTAAAGCTTACAGTTTAAGCATAAAATCTCATTTTTGTGCTCATTAATGGAGAGAAGGAAGGATAAAAAATAGTGAAACATTTAAATAATTATTAATAAATTATAAATATTGTATTGCTTTTAGAAAGCAATTAAAGCATTCAATTAATATAATCAGCTGCCATAGTGATTGTTAATAAAGTCATTAAAAAATAATGGGGAAAAAAACTGATTCAAATAATAAAAAGTAGTGAAAATAGAAATGGTAGAAAGTTCCTTAAATATGTATGTGTGTATATTGTATGCATAAATATATATTCAACATTTGAAGTGTATCAAAACCTTTAAAGTGGTTCTAAGACCAAAACAATACATGTTCTTGTTTTAGGAAAACTCTTTCAATCCACTTCTGGATTGGTGCTGTCAAATGATTAACCACAATTAATTTCATTCCAAATAAAAGTTTTTGTTGACATAACGCATGTGTGCTGTGTATATTTATTATGTATATATACTTACACACTCAGAAAATATATCTAAAAAATGTATATACATGAATATATTATATGCAAATATATTAAATATACAAATATAGCACTTTTCTGAAATATTTTTTAACAGTCGGTTCAGCATAGCTCCTCAAAAGCACCTGTTCATTGCTTAAAGGCTGTAGCATAGCTGTTATAGATACTTATTAACTCTACTCTTTAACATCTTCAAAGGTTGCTTCAGAAGAAACAACTTATGACGGACAGGAAGCGTTTAACAGTGTGTGTGTGTGTGTGTGTGTGTGTAGAAAATGTGCCAAAACTCCATTCGGCTTTCAGGCAGTAGCTGAAGTTCCTTTCTGGTAGACAGACCGTGAGAGGGAAAGTTTATTGAAGGATGGAAAGAGAACTGAGGATGGGGGTTAGCAAGATCAAATATCCATTTAATTAATTCAAGAAAGGGCAATAAAACTGTTTTAATTAACTCAAGGGTCAGGCTCTGTACCCGAATTTCTCCCGATTAGTGGCCCATCTTTACTCCTTATGTTCCCACAATGCATATAAACCTAATGGCATTACAGCCTAAGTGCTATCACATTTTCTTGCGTTTACTCTCGTTATCTTCTAAACAAGAGAACCCCATGAAACCTTGTAAAATAAGCCTAGTAGACAGCACAACAGTTTGAGGATGATCATAATTCATCACATAATAAGCACTGACAAACACATTCTACTCTGGATCGGCTTTAAGAATAAACTTTAGTAAGAGGGTCACATTTGTTGGGAAGCACGGTTTAGGAACAGAGGAAAGGATCACAGGGGAGAAGGTCCTGAAAAATCCTCCTGTTCCTGCTATCCTGCAGCGAGGTTGATCCCTCATGTGCCGGGCCGCAGAGCCCCTGACTACGGTGCTCCATCACCCCGGTCAACGTGACGCATGAAGGTGCCCCCGCTCACAGTGGGACCCTCATGGGGATTTTTAGAAGCACAGATCCGACGTTGCACGCTGGCTGATGGTCAGCACCGTGTGATTAAACGTTCCCTAATGTCACTCACATTAGTCATCGTGGCTCTTGTGACCATGCTTGCTATTACCCATGATTCTCTTTCACTGTAAGAAGTGCTGGTTTAGCGTTTGGCCTGTGAGGAATGTATCGACGCACATATGTCCACCATTCTTGCTTGAAAAAACTTCTTAATGAGAAAAAAGTCCATTGCCAAGTAGAAAAGAAAGGACTAAAAAAAGAAAAAGAAAAACATGTTCTAGCTCTCCTTTCTGCTTTGGAGCGGCCTTAATTGCGACACATTTATGCAGAGAAAAAGGAGACTGGATTTGTTTTGTCTGTCTCGTCGATGGTCGTTTCATTGCAACAGATGCTGAAAGACAGATTTGTTCAATTTAAAATCAAAAGGTACAAGCTGAGGCTTTTATGTACTATTTTTTTTCCATTTCTAAAGGAGCTTAATATCCTGTCATCACACTTGTATACTGTAAGTGTTTCAGGGAACTGTTCTGGAGGTGGACTGTGGGATGTTTTACATGCCGTCCAATTGCATGCATTCAATCTGTATACTGTATCGCCTTTGTCATCGCAATTATCATCCATTTTCCATTTCAGCAATGGACATGATTGGTCATGTAATACCGTTATGCACTACGCTATTAAAGCTCACCGTTTGAAGAATGGGTTTGTAGAATGTCAGGCTTTTCGGTTCTTACACTGATCTATCTTGCATCGTAGCCTTGTCTCATTAGTATTCATACAAACAACTTTTGTATGTTACACTGAAACATTCAGTATGAATCTATTGACGGCATTTAAAATATAAAAGTATTATGAATGCACAGCTTATCCGTACATATCCGTACAAATCCACATTTACAGTATGTTATAAATATTTTTGCATGGACACATTTTACTATTATATCAAAACTTTTGAGCCCCCTAATCCTACCTATAAAAAATATAATAGGCAGATAAATAAACAGTGACGAACATTTACTTAAAATAAACCACTATAATAAAAATATCTATTTTTCAGAATGGTAAATAATGCAATAATTTAGAAATATAACAAGAAAATATTATTTCAGGCTTTCTACTCCACATTTTTAAATTCTTAAATTCAATTTCTTCAATTCAATTCCAATTTTTAGATGCTTTTAATACATTTTTAATGTAAACTGATGGACAACAATGTATGTAAGGACATTTTATACAGGACCTATAGTTACTAATGAGATCAGTTATTAGAATTTTGGAAGTACATTTTGGATGAAATTTAATTTGATAACTTTGGGAAAGCAGAATTACAACCTTTATCAATTACTGCAGTTGTCACAACCTTTCAAAATACATTCCGATAAAAACAAACAATACCAAATTACATATCATTGTCACTGGGACCGGAATTGAGCAGCTGACACTAGCCTGACACAGAGAGCCACAGATAATGATTCCCGCTTTATTTTGACCAACCAGCGCTTAATTAAAGCCGCGCAGCTTCTGTTTGCTGTGCTACAGTCGAACCCTCGGCTCAAGCTTATTCAAATGGCAGTCCCTGAGGGACAAATCCAAACTTGGGTGAGATGGCAAGCTGTTCTGCATCACTACGGCAACACCTGCTATTACAGGTTCCGTCTGCCAGTCAACCTGGCCCAACGGGGGGCGAGCGGACCACAAAAACATTTGTACCTACAAAATTCCTGATTAGCATACCTGTGGGAATAATGGACAGAGGGAAACGGGAGGGGGGAGGGAGGGAAAAAAATTAGCAAGGTTTAGAGAGTCTTCACAGATTACGCAAACAGTTCTTTCCCTTCACAGTTTATCGTGCAGCAGCAAACATAATTTCTGACATGATTGCAGGCAATTTCTGCGCGTTGCCACTCCTGAAGTCTCAAAAACTTACTCCCCTAAGGGCACGGGAAATCATCGGTGCACATATGTAGAACACTCTGTCTTGAAAAGCACGTTAACAAGCCTTTTGCGGCCTTTTATTCAGATCATGGTTGGGAGCTGATGCTTTCCGAGCTGTCAGTTAGTTGGGATGAGCCCCTCACCTGACACTGTAGTTACACTTGACTGGTCCTCATAACCACCAAATCAAACTCTCATCAAGTAAGCGGTTTCATTCTGAAGTTTAGTACATACGAAACAGCCTAACCCGACATCCTCCCACTGCAAGTCAAATGAATACAAATCTCCACCCTAGTCATTTTCATATGTCCACATTTACGTTAATCGGTGTGTGTAAAGACGCTATGAAAGAAGAACTTCACTCCAAAAATATTATGTTAATGTTTGCAGTTGTACGTCTAAACAGTAAGATTTGGGGGTGCAGAAGCTGAAATGGTGCAAATTGTCATTGTGCTTTCTACCGTGCAAATACACTTTGAAAAAAAGTTTGAGATGTTCACCTCATGTCAATTCAAAATCATTTTGTTCAGTTGAAAGCAACTCACTGATCCATATGTATTGTGCACTGATATAAATTAAGCTATTAAAATGACGTATGTGAATCCCTCCAAACAACTTATTTCACATTTAATTGGACTTCTGCTGATCATTACTGTTTTTACACACAGTGTGTTTTAAGTATTATTAGTCATGTTTATTTCCAATCATCTTAACTGAGAATGTACAAATACTTAAAGAGATATGCCACGTTACATAGCTTCACTTTAGTTTACTGTACATTAAAAAATGAGTAGCTTATAGCTTTAAAAGAACCATAAAAGACTGTCAGAAGAGGCAGCAATAGTAGCAGCTTTAGCACTTCCCCAAAGATAAATAAAAAAGGAACTAAATAAATCAGTTAAATCTGGCACTCCTCCCTTCCACCCTCCTTGCAGCATCCCTGCCTGTTTTTTTCAGAGAGGTGAGGACCGCCCTGTGCTCCTGAGAGAGAGGAAGCTCGCTGAGAGTGGCACGCTTCACTACAAAAACACCTGCTTTTGTTAGCTCACTACGCCACTTACTCTCACCCTCAGGGACGTGCCACGGGGAGGGAGGGGACTGAGGAGACACAAAGCAAACAATGTCTCCGAGCTCCATGTCATCTGGATGAGAAAACAGATCCACCACCGCCTCGGAATACAGAAGGTACAGCGAAGTAGGCTAACAGTATGCAGACTTTTAGGGATGCGAACTAAGTTTCTTCTGTGTGGAACCTCGTTTGAGTTTTTTTCTTTACTTTTTTTTTACTTTCTTTCTCTGGACACAGGTTTAATTCATAGAATACTGCACTGAAAGATTATAATCCTTATAATCCATGTTTCAAAAACCATTATGACCTACTTCTTTCTTCTTTTTTTCTATAAAGTGCACATCTGTAGGTCTGGTGCTGCTCCAAAAACCAGTAAGCAGCAGTTTCATGAGGACTTTGTCCTGAAAATTTGAACTGGGTCACTTAATTCCTTGGAAAGATTTGACTCAAAACAAGAAAATTATTTGTTCTTTGACTGGTACTCCTATATGTGACCTTGGACCACAAAAGAGGCCACAAGGGTAACTCATTATCCTACACATCTAAAAACAGAATAAATACGCTTCCAATTAATGTATGTTTGTTGGTATACAGTAGGACAATGTTTGGCCCAGATACAACTATTTGAAAGTCTAGAAGCTGAGGGTGCAAAAAAAAAAAATAAATAATAATTTGAGAAAATTGCCTTAAAAGTTGCCTAAATTAAGTCCTTAGCAATGCATATCATTAATAAAAATATAAGTTTTGATATATTTCCAGTATTAAATGTACTAAATATCTTCAGGGAACATGATCTTCACTTAATGTCCTACACTCTTAGAAATAAAGGATATGCTCTTATTAAAAGCTCTTACTGGGGCGGGACCTTCTCAAAAGGTACATGTTTGTACCTAAAGAGTCCATTTAGGTAACTTAAAGGTACATATACATATAAAAGTGTACATATTTGACCCCTTATACTGTAAGTACAAAAGTGTACATTTTGAAAAGGTACTGCCCCAGTGACAGCTTTTGTACGTTTATTTCTGAGATTGTAATGACTTTTGGCATAAAAGAAAAAATCATTTTAACCCTTATAGTGTATTGTCAGCTACAAATATACCTACTATGCTACTTATGACTAGTTTTGTGGTCCAGGGTCACATATCTTCTGCTTATTCACAATTTCCATTATTCAAAAAGCTTATCAGAATCATTTTAAATTAATCATTGAGGTGTTTTTCAGGGTTTTCATCTAGTGCAAGCGCTTGGTACTGTGCCCAAAAAGGACATTTTTGAGACATCAACCTCAAATTTGAAACACAGCTTGTAAAGATTTATGACTTTGATTTTCATGTATCGTTAGAGTAAACCATACTTATGTTTTTAAAAAATATGTATTTAATATTAAATCTAAAAATAGTCTTTTTTTAGGAATAATCTGCCAAGCATCTTTTTAAGAATATACCAAACTTAAATCTGTGATCCAAGACATTAAGCTATAATGTCATAAATGTAATTTAGTACCATAAAATAAAAAACTAAAATATAGTTCATTTATTCCAGAAACTAGTCATTTTTGGACCTTTTTTTTTAAATGACTGAAAGCCTAAAATCACTTAAAAATGCCATTTTTGTTTCACAGAAGAAAGTTACACAGACTTCGTGTGAGTAAATGAGTGAGTAAATAATGACATAATTTTCATTTTTTGAATCAACCATTCATTCTATGACACAATTGATGAATACAGGCAGTTTTCTCCTCTCTGTTGTCCATTATGAGAGTCACTATAAATGTGTTTCTAATAAAGGAGTTAATCTGCGAGCATATTTTATGTTGTTTGGAGAAAGTCACTGCGTAATATGATGTGGTTTGGGCTGTAGCACTCATCCATATTTCACAAAGACCATTGGGAATTGTGTGCTATGAATCCCGTAACAGTGTCCTTTTAACACAATTTCAACCACGACAAAACCAGGCAAAAAACGAAGTTTCTAAATCACTTTACATAAGGCAAAACCCATGCAATCCATGAGTATTGCACATCTTCGTTTGAAAAATGGGAATAATGTGTGTCTGTTTTCCCTTTTTCCCCTTCAGGCCTTATCTTTCCAGAATCAATTCATTATTTGAAGCTTATTTGAAAAAGCCCACTGCATCATCAATGAAGAAAGGGTGTGCTGACAATTGCATTAATTACTTTATCTAAATCATTTCCAATTAACCTTACACACCACCTTACAAATAGAGTCTTGCCAGGCCACCCTGAACGATGCCGTCGCCAACAGACAGACGTTTTTTTAAAAGGGAAGAGAAAAAGAGAGAATATAGAGTAGGGGAATTTCGGGCAGGCACAGATAAGACTGCCACTTAGTCTGAGGGCTCTTCCTTTGAAGACTACACATTACATTTTAATTAATTAATTTCACATTGATATGTGTTTTAATTTGACACTGCTTCTTGTGTTCTGGGAATAGGGTTTGCTCATTTTAATTTCAGGTGTATTAAGAAAATAATGCTGTAATATGGAAGGAGATGTCCTTAAAGCATACATTTTAACCCTTCTTTTTTAAATATCCAATTTAAATACAGACATTTGACAGTGCATGCAAAATATAACTGTTTTAGTTATAAAAAAATTATTGATCAGTCATTTGGTAAAGTGAAAATGAAGTATCTATGGTGTGAATCTCATTGTATGTGTCTAGTTTCAGCGAGTTCATTGACGCTGTTGGTGATCGCTGAGGAGGAAAAAAACAGTCTATGCTGGAACTTTAAATGTTAATTATAATGCTGGCAGGAGAACTGAGAAGTTTGGAGCTTAATGATAAATAAAATACAGCTGCAGCGAAGGCTGTGTCTAGACCGTTACTGAAACAGCAACACTTTCACGGGAAGAAAAAGAGTAAAACAATACAGTTGTAAAGCAAGTAGAGACTACAAAGCAAGCATGATAAGTAAAGAGAAGGTGACTACTTAGAAGATGAAGTTTTGCTGACAAATTTACAATTTAGCTTTTCCTAATATTAACAGGATGATTAAATCCACAAATTAGATGAATTGAGTTTATAAAGCTTTAATCTGTCTAAAGTCTTTACTTTCTTATCATAAATATATAAAAATATTTATGAAATATAAATTTTGCATCGTGCAAATGAACAGATTTTTCCTGCAGTATATGCAATAACAAGTAAAACTTGACATCTAACATGCAAATACACTTGTGTGCACAACCATCTCTTTATTAAACATGAGGCAAAGTTTCATACCTGTTTTTGGATGTAATTATATAAAGCAAAGCAAAAAAAAAAAAGGTGTATGGGTGGGGGGGTTGTGTTGTGAGTGGGTGGTTATTTATTTATTTATCTCAGAGCTCATGGTCTCTCATGGAAAAAGGGGGGAAAAACAGCCCCGCTCTCCTCTCTTTTTGATGTGTTTGCCTTCACGGCTTCTGAGCGCTCTCTAATTCCATCTGGCCACAACAGAGGCGGTGGAATGGCACGAAAAAGCATTTCCATATGTGCAAATTAGGAGGCTGCCTCCCCAAAACTGCAGCGCCATTCCTCTGAAGTAGATAGCACTGCGGAGAGCTGCCAAGTCCTCTAATGGCAATCAAGAGGAGAGTTCTTATTGGCCTGTGTGTACCTCAGGCTACAATAGTGCATTTTCATCCTGCAATTTCAGGTGTGTTTTAAAATGCAGAAACAACAGGGTAAAAAAAACAAAACACTCCTATAAAACAATTTTGGGTCCCACTTTATATTAGGCGGACTTAAGTACTATACACTTACAGTACATCAAAAATAAGTACAATGTACCTATTGTGTTTATATTTTATTGCAAAACACACTTGCTGCTATTTTGTTGGGATATGGGTAAGGTTGGAGACAGGTTTGGTGCAAAATCCTTGTGGAAACATTTTTGGTCCCCATGAGGAAAAAGCTCATAAAAGAGTTTTTTGAAAATGTAAAAATGCACAGGTTCTCTGTAAGGGTTAGGGGTAAGGATAGGGTTGGTGTAGGGCAATAGCACATATAAATTGTACAGTATAGAAACACCTATGGAGAGTCCCAATAAACCACAAATATCAACATATGTACTTTCAGTTAAAGTTTGGCTCCACATTTCACTAGCCAGTCAATTAAATGTCCTGGCTTCAATTTTGTTCTTCTTGAATATCCTGTTTTATACAGAAAACACTTAATTGAATACCATTCAGGTTGAGAATACCATTTCGTTTTGGTTTTAAATGATTATATTACATGGAACATCTCAAAAAAACAAATACATATTTATTGCTTAGTGTAGTGCTTTACGTTTAGTGCTTTTAAAGGGATAGTTCACCCAAAAATGAATATTCAATGTTTATTTGCTTACCCCCAGGGCATCCAAGATGTAGGTGACTTTATTTCCTCAGCAGAACACAAACGAAGATTTTTTACTTTAACTGTGGCAGTCTGGTAGTCATTTAATGGAAGTGGATGG
>JAUMHQ010000078.1:5974033-5987526 GCA_032361165.1 Enteromius paludinosus | reverse complement strand
CCTGTTGTTTTAAATGCCCGAACATGCACCAAAAGCGTTAAAGTCAGTCAGGGAGGATCGGAAAATAGGGCTCCCCCAAAAGCCACTTTGTAATTCGAACCCTGGTTGTAGGGCATATTTCCAACATAATAGAACATTAACTTTTAGCAACAGTCCACAGATATTTAAATTCTGAACCGCTGCAATACATACCTTTATCAACGTAATACAATATGTGCCAGGGTTCACATATTGAACCAGAGTTTTAGTGGCGCTCAGTAGACATTTCTCTTAGAAACTGAGGCAAAACGTGCATGCAATGCCATAAATGTAATACTTTCTATTCTAATCTAAGATCTATTTGGTTTTAATTTAATTAAGATTTTTTTTCTTGTTTTTTTAAACCTGCAGAAACCTTTGCCATCAAATATTAAATCCATGTTAGAAATAGCTATGGAGTCTCTAAGACGACCCATCAAGAGGGTTATTATTATTATTATCAGGAAAGATTTGTGTAAATCCATTTATCCGTTTGTTTTTTTTTTGTTTTTTTGTTGTGTTGTTCTCTTGTCTTTTTTTCTTTTTTGAATATGTGTTTTCTGTTTATTATTAGCTGACTCGGTGCTTCATCATTCTGCAAAAATTCATATCTGCTGAACATAAGGGAGAGAAACAGTGGGGAATCAATCTTTTGTGCTTGGCCAGATAAACACAAGACACAATCAGAGGGAGGAAAAGAGACAGAAAGGAGAAGGCCTCATCCTGCCGGTGATGGATAGCTAGAGTAAAAGTGTCAGGATGGTATTATGTAAATTAAGGAGGCATCCGAGCATCGCCTTGATGATTATGGGAGAAGTGAATGATGTTTGCGCTCCCCAGGCACTTTGCTGTGCCTTGTTATTTTTTTTTTCCTCCCTTCCAGCCACCCCTCAGATGCATTCGGCCTGACCCCCTGGACGGAGGGGAGGAGAATCTCCCGGGAACACACTCCAAAAAATCGGAAAAGACATCTGTTTCATTTACTAAACAAATTATCTGCCAGGATTTCTCACCTAATGGGCATGGGGAATGGAGTGCAGACTCCGAACACACAAGAAACAGGAAGCAAAGGGGTGGCCCGCTGCTAATAATGCCTGCTCTCCTGACCTCATCCTGGCCTCTTGCTGCCTTCGCCCCGGCGTTACATCTACAACTGACAACGATAACCAGGAATTCTTAAATCATCCGTCTGGGATTTGAACAAGGCGTCTAAAAATGTAAAGCATGTCTAATCCAAAGGGAATATCATCATATTGAAACGAATGCTGCAGTAGTTATAGTGGGGGTCAGTTATTTAAGTATGAAAAGCCAAATATTATAATGACCTTTACATTTAGTTTTACAACTATATTAAAACTGTTGGTCATCTTTAAGTAGGCAAGTCCTTTTCAAAGCATGAGACAGCAAATGCTATATCACTCCATTTCCGAAGGCCTTTTCAACTTTACTCACCACTGCAAAGCTCTTACACTGTGTTACAAGGACATGAATCTAAATGAATTAAAACATTTCAACCTATAACCTTTACTTTTAAGAACTGGAATTAATAAATAAATGTAACAAGTGTGTATACACACACGCATATTTTTATATTGAATTTATTTTTTGTTTCTAAGAGTTTAGCTTTATTCAACTGCATTAAGTCCTGTCACTCAATACAAAGGTTCTGCATGTTAAATCTTATACTATCAATTTAGCCCTTCGATGAATCCTTTGACCTTGCCACACAATGCATTTTTGAGTATCACATTCTAGCAAAAAACCTTCACAGTAGGTAAAATTAACATTAAAAAGAAATATTTTGTGTGCACTTGATATTGATTATTAAAAAACGAATTTCTAATAAATGTTTTGCCCCCCTCTCTTTTTTAAAGCAGAAATTTAGGATACAATGAGTGTAACAGTTATGCCATATGAATATAATTTTTTTTTTTTTATAGTATTCGCTACAAGATGCGTGTTAACATGATTTTAAAGTGGGGAAAAAATAAAAAAAATTAACTAAACTTTTTTTTGTACAAAGTAACATTATTTCCATATTTACAATACAATAAAATTAAATAAAATAATGAAAGGGATGTGCTTTCGCGCAATATTGTTTAATGCTCTAAAACTTGTTTTTTTGGTAATCAACATTATGCCACAAACAGTGTCCGTTAACATTGACATGACAGATTATTGAACCCAGAACATTTCTCTACGAACATACATTAGAATCATTATTTTTCATCTGTTTCAGGCTTTTTTCCTTCCATTAAGTGTTCCAAAATGCCCTCAATATCTGATTGCGTCACGCTATATCATAGCAACATCTGTCCTATAGCATCCATTCCTGTGTTTTAGTGTCTCTGTCAGGTTTTGGCTGACACCAGAACAGAGAAAGAGAGAAAGAAAAAAAGAGAGCCGTCCGGTCACATCTAGGATTCTAATAACCCTTTCTCCATAACCCAACTCTGCCCTTCCATGTTAACATACTGTGAACTGAGCCCAAGTGACAAAATCAATCCATCACGGCCATGCTGTCGACACAAAGAGGGACAGAGGAGCTAACAGAAATTGATGACATCCCTGCTCGAATTTTACACCGTTTCGGCCACAGCGGCGATTGAAACAGACAAAGATTTATAGTCCGACCCGTGCCGCTGCTACCCTTGATTGCCTCTTTTTTTCCCTGAAAGGCTTTTCTGCATATTTATTCCCAAGCTCATCATGACCTAAGAGAGGCATTAGAGTGACAATCTTATTCCACCTATGGCGCAGCAGCATCTGGGAATTTGCATCTCTCGCTGCATATAAGACTAATGCTCTCCTGCCCCTCAGTTGCTTCTGTACCGCTTTTATTCGTTAATTATGACTTTTATCCGTCCGCCGTTTGCTCACAGCTCTTATTTGTGTGTCTCACTGTGTAATTTAGAGAATAATTCACACTGGTGAGAGCTGATCTCACTGTCTGTTTAGCTGGCACTGCGAGTGGGATTATAGCCGGCGGGCGCTGGCTCGATTAGTTCTTGTTGTGTTGTTTTTGTTGGTGAGACAAACCTTTCTCATTGGCATTATTGTGTTTGAAAGATGTTTGTGGTGACAACATGTTTGGCTCTTAAATTGCTCCATTTATCTGCGTGCGCGCGCGTGTGTTCGCATCTTTCTCCGCTGCGCAGACCTGCCCTGCGTCACGCATTGAAGGTTTTACGAGTACTTATGGAAAATATAAATTTCATCGATATTACTGGCTAGAAACAAATGCTTCTCATCACGAGCGTCGTAAAAACGAACACAGCAGTTAGCGTGACAGGAAACTGATTATAATAATTCAAATGTGATGAATAACTTTCATCAAACATCCAGCGCGAGCATCTCTAGATGGAAGTTCCACATCTCTGAGTATCCATTACAAATGTGCTGTGAAATGGAAGGAAACGGGACCTCGCGCCTCTTTGTGCATACCATAAACATGTATTACGCCCAAAAAATGTTCGTATTAAATACAGAAATGGCTGACAAACTCTAGAGACACTGTCAAGAAAATGTAATACCACCACATCGTCACACACTCCGCCCACGAATAGTCCAAAAATCATCAGGACTGTATGACTGCATCGGAACATTTCAATAAGTCAGCATGCTTTTAGAAAATTCTCCATCATATTTTATGGCATGGATGCTGATTTATTAACTATAGAATGTAATTGCTTCTGCTAAACAAGGTGCAGTCTGTGGAAAGTAGAGAACGATTGTATTATTAAACATGGGCTGAGAGAAGCACTGAGATAATAAGACAGTTGCTTTCCACAATCGGCACCTTCGGTGTAATGCTATTCCTTAAGATGTTTCTAGATGAACTTGCAATTCCTTTGAAATAACCGAACGTCACTAGTTCATTATCTTATCTTCTGGGTAATGGTCAGTTTTCAAATTTAATGTCAGAGCGCAAAAGAGTATATTTTTAGGTCAGAAATCTAAGTTCGCATAAGGGGGGTTTAAAGAAATCATACTTCCTTTTAACGACTCGTGCAGAATAAAACAAACCCTGCAGAAACTGCCTTGAAAAGGTTTATTGGAAATGTACAGCAAGAATTCCTAAACACAGAGAACACTGCAAAAAAAGCACTTTTAAAATGCTAATATGGTCCACATCTGTTTTTTGGGGGGGGGGTTTTCAAAAAGGGATGAATCAAAATTAGCCAAGTTTGCCGTATAGCATCGTTTCACAGTTTTTTTCTCTAGAAAAAACTAGAAGACATGTCACTTATCATGGACTAGAAATCGCCTGTACTCACAGAAAATAACTGCCTCACTGACACTTCATCCAGTGAGAGCAATTGTTTTGCTAAATGCAAACGTAGTAAACCATGTTAAAAGTTGAATATGCACTGAAAAAAAATAAAATGAAAAAGATTTTAAACACACATACTGTACATATACTGTACTATACATATATGTTCGTATATGCATGCATATACATGTATAAAAGGTTCCTTGACAGGATTTTGCACATTGCGCAAAAACGCTGGCATGTCAAAATGCCAGTTCTTAAATGAAATTGCTGATTAGGCAAATTGCAGATTTTCATTGCCCTGGTGACATCATCATAGCAGCAGCCTGCGTGCCCTCGGACATTTCCATTTCCACACGAGTATCACTTTACCTTTGCTAAATCTTCCCATTTATACTGCCAAAGTGTGACGTATACCTATAGCTCGGTTGATTAGGAAAAAAGGCAAAGTGGTTTTATGTAGCTTTGGGTGCCTGACTGAAGAGCCTATTAGACTGCGGTTAGTGATGTTGGCACAGGAGGCCTGCATTGTGCAGATCAGACCATCCCTCCCCCTTTTGACACAGTCTGTTTCCTGAGGAGCCCCTCTCTCCTCTCTCTGCCACTGCTCCCATGTGGGCGCCAGTCAAACACGCTGGCCCCCCATCACAGCATCTGCATCCTGTGCAATTTGTCATTGGCCCGTCTTTGCATTGCCATTGGCTGTTGCCGAGCAACCTGTCCGTCTCACAGACTATTTCCCATGATAAATTAGCTGGGCTGTTACTATGCCAACCAAATTTGTTACTTAATTAAACTGATTCAGATCACAATTGGCTGGAGGGGGTACAGAATTGGGGCACACTTTGTAGCAGCACAGTCTGCTCTCACACACCGGGCCACAGAGCTGTGGAAAACCATTTTAACAGGGAAGCAAATACGATTCAAGGCAATTAATAGTGATTCTATCATATAACCACTACGAAAGACTTCTCCAATAAGAAATAGTACAACAAATTATTGAATTGCATATTGTGTACTGAACCAATATTAAACAATGGAACTTACTTTAAATTTAATTATGTGCTGGGACTGAGAAGCAATGCGGAAATTAACTAATATAGAAAACAAATAAATTAATATTTCTAGTATTTATTATTTTGTATTATTTTTAACTGATGATTTATCTTCATTTAATAATATACTTATCTTGAAATAATAATAATTAATTTATTAATTAAAATAAATGTTTTGTATTATATTCAGTGTTTATTTTTATGTATTATCTTGAGATATATTACATAATATATAATATTATATAACAAGTGTGTGTGTTTGTGTATATACATATATATATATTAATATAAAAAAATAAAAAAAATAGAATAACGTTGTCTATATTTGAATTGTTGTACATTAACAAAAAAGGTAAAAGTGTGCTGTCAATACCTCCTTAAAAGTCATTTGGACGTAGTGAGTTTGATTCAGTCCTATTTTATTCTTTATGACTGGGTTAAAACCAATTAATTTGGATGGTACCACATACTACACATTTTTTTGTTTACTTGACAAAATATTTTTACTAAATGCCAACAATCTGAGTCCAAATGTTGCAGTAGATTCTCAGTGCCAATATTCGGGCCTTGCCGCCTTGCCTTTTTTTATTTGTTTATTGAGAACGAAACAAAACAGCGAAGCAATTTGGTTATGCGTGCGAGAGGGCAGAGGGAAGAATGGAGGCATGTAATCCCCTTAATTTGGAACATCACACCTTCAGCATTTGCCTGTATTGGAAAGGGGCTCTTATCCAATCCCACCTCTGTTTCTGGCTATTCTTATTTCCATACATCCTGACAAAACCATTTTGTCCCATCTGATTGGGTCTATTTGCATCAGACACCTTTTCTGCATATAGATTGATGGGTTTAATCAGTGAATCAGGGAAACCGTTCAAACATCAATCACTGTCAGTGCTGTCTTTCTGTCTCTCTTCAGCCAGGCCTTGATTTTCTGCTCAGATTCATCCGAAACGCACGCAAATGTAACGAAGAACTAAGGAGAAACGATTTGAGAAGAGACCAATAACTTATCGCCGGCTCACGCTGAGGCCTTCTCTAGCTCTTGGTCCACCGCTCCTTTCGTTCAAGCCCTTCTAGTTTCACGTCAAGGCTAGTTTCACTCGCCAGTTTGCGGAGAAAGGAGAAAAGTAGTGAAGCGGTGTCTCTCCACCTGTCTGCTCGTTTGTGAGGAACACCCCGGATGGGTAACACCTCACCAAACCAAAATAGGGAAATAAATCAAGTGCTTCCTAAAAGACCCCCTCTGATTATTTTCTTTTTTTGGGATTTGCTTTTCCGCTCCAATAGGTAAAACAAATAACTGACATCATGTACCTTCCCGGGGCAAATCTGGAGAGGAATGAATGTTAAATGCAGCCATATGACCCTTTGAATATGTTAAATAATTCATTATTCCCACATTAAAAGAACAATGTAGAGCAAAACCTTGGGTAGTCTCTGCACCTGTTTCCAAACAACATTTTCAATCATTGTTTTGCAAAAACCGAACACATTGATTAAACAAAAAGGGTTATGATTGTCGAAACAACAAACGAGTCTCTTCTAAAATCAAAATTCTCACTTATTCGCTGATGCATTTGCATGTATTAACAGACCTACCGGGAAGTCAACCAACAAATGGCTTACTTATAATTTGTCTGCATATTAAACTGGGATAAGAAATCAAATTTTAACCAAAAAAAACAAACTCAACTACTATTGCTCACTTACTATTGCTTTAGCATGCAATAACAACACCGCACAACACATCCATGCTTGCCCATGCTCCGCCATTGGCCCCAATACTCTCCTGATCCTGAATCAGGTCTTTGAAAGCCCTCAAGAGGCTGAGCAGTCGCACATGCCTTTGCATCTTCTGCATGGTCTAGTCAAGCGGTTCACCTTTGGCTCTCACCGAATTAATCAAACTGGCCTTGGTGCTCTAATTGGATGACAGTCATTCTCCTGCCCTATACGCTGAAGGTGTACGTATTCAAGGGGGGAAGGTGGGGATTCCTATGTATCTTCATATATTCTGCGCAACTTTCACCTCATCTATGTCTCAGTCTCTACCACCCCCCATCCTGACCCCTCATTTTTTACCCGTCTCTCGGATTTGAGGTGGAGTTGTATGGAAAAAAAGGAGTGGTAGCAGGTCATCAGGGCATCTTTTTTTCCTCGCATGTGATTTTTCGTCTGTCTTAAGCACATGCAGGGATGTAGGTGGCCTGTAATGTACAGCACACCGCAGCGGAGCAGTCAAGGAGGTTATGGTGCACAATGCATCCTGGGAGAAGCCTGCGAGCGAGAGAGAGAGACGACCTGTCTTCCTCTCCGACAGCCATTTGCATCCCCTTAGAGGTCACACACTTGTCTGTGGAGGACGAATCGAAGACAAGCAGACAGATCACTTTCACTAACATAATCGTGTTTGTTATGGCTGAACGATTGAGACATATGCTTCCAAGATGCAAAATGGGATGCTTGTGTTTTAGGCATTTGATGGAACCTCTATCAAAATGAAAACATACGCTTCTGTCTACATTTCAGAACGCTGTATATTCGATGTATGTATATCCAGTGGCCCCAAAAGCCCACTGTGCATTAGCACAGAGTCTGGAACCACTAAATGAGAATTAGCTCTTACCTTTATCTGAAAGATTTGGAGTGTTTCAAGAAGTCTGTTGTGTAATGTCAAATCGAAATGCTTTTGATGTTGCTGCCCGTTTTTAAAAGGGCTGACATGCACCTGCTTTTAGGGAGCTTGGCACCCTCAGCATAACAAAATGTGACCAAAAAGTAACCAAAACTGCAACATTAAACATCAAACATATGTAAGAAAACAAAAATAAAAGAATGAATAAATAAATGGTTGATAATGGCTTTTATTTCTTTTTTTAACACGTAAGGGGTTGGTGGATTCAAAACCTGAATAGCTCATTTCAATAAAATGAGCTAGAATGACATCCAGCAATCACAACAAACACAGTAAATATATTATATTTTATTATAATATTGAACATAACAAATGCCTATGCCTTCAAAGAAAATAATCCACAAAATTGTGGTATAAACAAAACAAATGTAATTTTTTTTAGGTTGCAAATAAAGCAAGATTATTGGAGCATGTTTTACAAAAAATACTATTTCAGTCATTCTTAAAAAAAAAAAACCCTAAGGCTTTCTTAATGTTGTCTTTTTTGGAGGTATGACATGGGTGGCGCTATAAGCAGAAGGTGGGACATCTATCACTGTCACTCAAGACTACCACAACTAATTATACTCTGGCCTAGTCCTGGCCACAACGAGCCTGGATCGCAACCAGACCTCATTGTACAGCTTAAGACAAGCTACAAATAGGCTAGTACATGATATTATTGCTTATTTTATGGTTGGTGGGAGCAATTCATTTATTTCATAGAATACAGACATGTTTCTTGACTCTACCACAGATAAAATACACATTTCCTATCTCGGTTCAAAGAACCCAAGTGAAAGCTGTAAAACCTGACCACTACATGACCTGAATATGCATTTGAGATTTATGCCACTATTTGGAGGCTTTGTGGAATAAGAATGTGCCTGAAAGATTTTCACAGTTCAAGGCACTTACAGGCAAACGTGTCATCTGCATTTGCTTTGTGCGAGTGAACCTTGGAACAGCTTTCAGTGGCTAAAGCAAGGTGAGAGCATTTTTAAGCACAAGATTGGCCACTTGAGAACAGCGACCTATAAATGATACACATCTGTAAATGGATGCAGCTTCTTTCCTTTTTATCCATGGGCCAAAATCTGAATAATTGAAAAGAGACACATCTTGTGTAAGTGTCTAAAATTTTAAACATTAATCGCGCTGCGTTCCCTGGACAGCTCCGGCTACATTGAAACCGCAAAATGATATACAGTTCTGCCATTTAGAGCACAAGAAAGCACTTCCCAAATTATTTAAATCACCAGAATATATGTCATTGACCACACTCATCCATGCAAAAATACCTCTGTGGCTAAAAGAGTGATTACACAACACATTATGGATCTACACGGGCCTCATGAACCTTTTTTTCTGAGGGGATCCAGCAGTGGTTTGGAGGTGAGAGGAAGCCAAACACAGTTTGACTTTTAAGCAAGGGTTTTTTAGATGCACTTAATACATTTATTTTAACAATAATAAAACAAATTATGCAAAAGGAGAAATTTGGCAGCATTATTTGATCAGAAATACTATAAAGACAGTAATTGTGTAAAACATTATTGTCTTTTTCAGGATTCATTGATGAGCAAAAAGTTGTTGTTTTTGTAAATGACCGTGATTTTAACGGTAAAAACGGTGAAAACGCTACGGTAAAAACCTGTCAAAGGGTTAATGGGAAGTTCCAGTTAAATTTACAGGGAAACACCATAAACTGACTTTCCCAGAATTCCCTGCATTGCATTTTAAATTTTGTTTGAATTTGATGTTTTTTTCTTTAAAATAACTATGTTTCTTAGTTTTTTTGTATCAGTTGTGTTTATTAGGGTTGTATGTTATATATAATGTTGTTAAATGAATGCTTATTGCACATTTCAGTTTAATAACTCTACCATGATGGTGTTTAGTGCTTGTGTGATTTACAAAGCAACTTGTGATGAGCTTTGGTTCATCATGTGACTTTCCCATCATCACCTGCATTTGGTAGTTATTCTATCGTAAATTTTATAGACTTTTTATTTTACAGTATACAAATTAAAAGTTCAATTCAGTCTATTTGTATAGCACTTATCAATGTGGGATATCAATTAGGGATAGCTTATCAATGGTGATTATGTGAAGTTGATGTCCATATCAAGTGGCTGATGACATGTAATCAAACAGATGGTGAACACTATTGACAACAATTATTATAAGTTGCCATAAAAAACTAATATCAAAGTTGGCTCATTTTTATTTGTTTAAAAATAATGTGGCTAGATTCCTAGCAAATTTGCTGATTCCATTTTACATAAATAAAACCCTAATGCATCTAATTACACATTTCAAGTAATACAATCAGACTACTTTTTGATCACTTTTGACCTAAGTTTAATTAGTTGATTTAAACAGGATAATCTTGTACCATACTGATACATAAATACAAAGAGAAAGAAAATATGTTAATATATGAATTTACATTACATCAATGTTTTTCAAACTGGGGCTCGCAAAGAATTTTTTAATCTGATTTTAACATTTTTAAAATATGATTTTAAATCATAAAATGTAAAATAAAAAAATAAAATGTAATATTTAATATTATACCCGTACTACATGTCACCATGTGGCCATATGAATAGTATATAATCATGTAATCAATAAAACGTAATTCATTAAAATGTAATCTAATCCCATTACAAGCACTCAATTTTTGTAAACCTAATTGCGCCATCCAGATTACATGTCATCGGTTACTACCCAGCACTGCATACATACATAATAAAGCAGCACAACACTGATAATAATCAGCATATCAGAATGATTTCTGAAGAATCATGTGACACTGAAGACTAGTAGTGGCTGATGCAAATTCAGCTTCCAGCCACCACAGGAATAAATTATATTTTGTGTATATTGAAATAGAAATCTGCTGTTTTAAATTGTAATAATAATTCAAAACAATACTATTTTTAAACAAACACATTCAGCCTTAATGAGCATTACGTTTTAGAAAATCTTTCTTACGCACATTCATATATATCAGTTTCTTAACGACACCTAACATGCCACTTACAGATCAAGACAGATATTTTTAACCCAACATGTCACTGTTAAAATAAAGTGAAAGATGAAGCTCTTTTCTTATGGAGAAAGAACTGGAGCGGCTAGGAATTCCCTCCAGCTGTTCTCTGGGCATCCCTTAACCTGCAGGGTTTTTATTGATCGGTGTCTAAAGACACAGATCGACTGTCAAATGTTCATTCAGATTATCACAGGAAACCCTGACTCATGTATGACCTCAAGCAAGACATTCATTTTTAAGATCGGTGCCCTTTGCTGCCATTAAACGGCTCTGGCCAGACACAGTTAACAATGGGCTGCTTTATTCGAAGCATTATCCTTTATGACAACTAAGTGGGGCATCAATAATATCTTTTTTTTTTTTTTTATACTATCACCACTCGTTTTGGTTAACTGTCAGTCCCTTACTGCCATAACGTATGGATCTCTGACATAACAGTTCGTTTTTTTCCACCTCCCACTCTTATCTTTGTGGCCAGGTCTGTCAGAGTTTTACTCAGCGTGATCAATATCACACGAGCAGTACTGGTGCTTAACGTCCTCTTGGTGGTTTCAAGCAGGTGTAGCTTTGTTAAAAGGTGAGCAACCTTTAGGTTTGTTGGCTTCTCAATGCATTTGATGATCACTGCAAAACGCACAACAAATGCTTTATCTGCAAGAGTCAGTTAGATAATAAAAATGCTAAATAAACTGGAATGAAATGCAGCTCGTCGCAAACAACCACAAAAGAAAGGTTGTGCTCAGTTCCTGGTGTGGGGCTGATCGAGGGGCCTATTTAAGAGCCATTATCAGAATTAGCAGGAAAGCCTTTTAAAAGACAAGAAGCACAACAAAAACCACCAAATAAACTGCCTCTGTTTTCCTCTTCCCTTGTGTTTTGGAACTTGCTGAAAGGGTAGCTGAGTTGCGGCTAATCGCTCAAGAACGTGGTATCGGTGCTTTGCATAATGTGTTCACTGGTGGTCTCTGACAGGAGGCAATAATGCAGTGCTTTCAGCAAGCTTATCATTTGTGGTTTTGTGGCCAAAGGCACATTCAGCCACCAAGAGCATCATGGTCAGAGGAGGTGACGTGGTGAGCTTCCTGATGTTCAACAGTCATTTCCTTGCTTTAATTAAAAATGAAATACTCCTCCATCCACAATGACATTTATCAAATCAAATTAAAAGGCTATTTGAAGATTTTTGAAAGGTTATCTGATGGAAAATATAAGTGATTAATATGCACTGTAGACAAAGCGTCTGCTTTTGTGAGCATGACACTAAACAAAAGTGCTGTAATACTGAAAAACAGCTGTTAACATCATGTTTCGGAGAAAAATCGACTGGTTGCTTGAATGTTTTTCTCCACAGATAGAAATCAGGGCCCGTATTCACTAAATATAATATCTTCCCAATAAGAGTTCTCCCAAACAGCAGTAAAAGTTTTTAGCTAATAGTTTACTATTAAAACTTGAGACAAACTTTTACTAAGAAATAGGAAGAAGTTTTAAGCTAAGAGTAAGGAAAGGGTTGACCTCAATAGTTATGTTATGTACCCTTTGTTGGCAATGACAGAGGTCAAATGTTTTCAGTATATCTTCACAAGGTTTTCACACACTGTTGCTGGTATTTTGGCCCATTCCTCCATGTAGATCTCCTCTGGATCCTCCTCCTCCCTTCAAAGATTTTCTATGGGGTTGAGATCTGGAGACTAGCTCCTGTAGGTCACTCCAGTTCCTTGAAATGCTTCTTACGAATCCACTCCTTCGTTGCCCAGGCGGTGTGTTTGGGATCATTGTCATGCTGAAAGACCCAGCCAAGTTTCATCATCAATGCTCTTGCTGATGGAAAGAGGTTTTCACTCAAAATCTCACGATACATGGCTTACACGGATCAGTCGTCTTGCTCCCTTTGCATCAAAAACAGCCCCAAAGCATGATGTTTCCACCCTCCATGCTTCACAGTAGGTATGGTGTTCTTTGGATGCAACTCAGCATTCTGTCTCCTCCAAACACGACAGGTTGAGTTTTTACCAAAAAGTTCTATTTTGGTTTCATCTGACCAAATTACATTCTCCCAATCGTCTTCTGGATTATCCAAATGCTCTCTAGCAAACTTCAGATGGGCCTGTACATGTACTGGTTTAAGCAGGAGGACACGTCTGGCACTGCAGGATTTGAGTCCCTGGCGGCACAGTTTGTTAATGATGGTAGCCTTTGTTACTTTGGTCCCAGCTCTCTGCAGGTCATTCACTAGGTCCCCCGTATGGTTCTGGGATTTTTGCCCACAGTTCTTGTGATCATTTTGACACCACGAGGTGGGATCTTGCTTGGAGCCCCAGATCGAAAGAGATTATCAGTCACTTTTATTTATATAGCGCTTTTAACAATACAGATTGTAGCAAAGCACTGAACATTATCAAACAGAAGAAC
>JAUMHQ010000078.1:5920192-5967377 GCA_032361165.1 Enteromius paludinosus | reverse complement strand
CGCTGTGTGTTTTTGACAGTATTACCACAATCACATGTGATAAATATCTTAGTTCAGTAATTAGGCGCTATTTGACAAGCCTTTAGTGTGCATGCTTCAGGTGTACGTGCTGGAAAAACAATAGCAAATTGACTGAAAGGTTTAGTCATTTTGTGATTTAGAAACTATTAGCTCAATTCTATGAAATATAAATAAAAAAATATCATCAACGTCAAAAAAAAAGAGCTAGTAACTTCCCAATACTTGTGCGGCGTAACCAAACCCCAGTGCTCCACAGCGGCTGTTTATGTAGAAAGGATCATGGAAAACCAACAATATATTTCAACCTAGATTCCAAGGAACAGTTGCAAACACATTATGCCTAATTCGATGCAAATAAGGTCCAAAACAGAAGTTCCCTCATCAAAATTTCTCTTCGGAGTTCATTAAACTTCATATTAGCCTTTAACTGACAATCATCGACGCATCCTGAAAAGCAGAATTCTGGTACACAAGACATTGTATCTTCAAATTATACCCATTCAGGCCTGGAAGACGGTGTTTGTACTTTCCGGGGGAATCACCGGAGATAATAACGCCACTCATTTAAGGCCAACCCTGCAAAACCTCGACCAGTACCTGTCTCCCGTGTGTCATAAAGCCCCTTTCTTGTTCTGCCTGCATGTCATAACTGGGGTTTGTCATTTGCACACAGCAGTCCTTAATTACAGGCTTTTAAGCTGCACTTCAGGACCACAAGCCTGTGAAAAGTTCTGAATTTCCTCTCTAGAGGGCTGACAGCAACTGCCGCTAAATGGGTGTAAAGCGACAAAAAAAAAGAAAAAGAAATTGGACTCGGCCGACAAATTAGATGTGTCTACGCCGGCCACAGATGGGTGCCGTTAACCTGTCGGGACACAGTGTCACGACATTAACGCACATTGTCTGTGGCTCTCTGTCACCGAAGCGCACCTCAAGCGGTCGGCAGCCTTCATTTAAACTAATGTAATTAGGGGCTCTCTTTGTGCTGAGTGGGTTGAGTCACATGACATTCTCACACATTTGCATAATTCTAGAGTACTTCGATATCTGCATGCGAAAAAGAACAGAACGCTTTATTCCGTCTCGATCAATTTGGGGCCAGTTAAATAATCATGTTCTAGGGACATAATGAGGGAGTCATACTTTATCGCACACTAATATTTGGACATATCTGAAAAAAGGACAACATAAAACAATATACATTTTTCCATTCATGCGAACACCAAAACAGCAAAGCCTGAGCTGTAAAGAACCATTTCAGCTGTTGTAGCTGCCATTCTTTGTAGAGTTCCACTGTGAAACATATATAAGGGCCTCGAGGTAGAGCAGCAAGAACACAACAATCTGATGTTTAGCCCTACATGCCCATTCACATGAGAAACTAGATATTTTACAGCACAGGATGAAGTAAAATCCTTGACAATCTACACTGGAAGAGCCATTTGCGCTGAAACCGTACCTGGAGTGTTTGACCCAGATTTGGCAACAGACAAGTTTAAAATGACCCTTTGACACACAACATCCTATGAGGGTGTTATCAGCGCTTTTGTGTTCATGATAACACTCTTTTCAGAGTCTCCCTTCAGCGTATTTGCCTCAAATGTTTGTGTTCTGTAAACCTGTTAGTATTTACCTCCTCTGTACAGGCTGCGTTAAAAGAGCTGCATTAAAAATAGCTCAAATAGGGTTTTTTTCCACCTACAGTGGGTACGGAAAGTATTCAGACCCCCTTAAATGTTTCACTCTTTGTTATACTGCAGCCATTTGCTAAAATCATTTACATTAATGAATACACAGTACCCCATATTGTCAGAAAAACACAGAACTGTTGACATTTTTGGTAAAGAAAAACTTAAATATTACATGGTCCTGAGTATTCAGACCCTTTTCTGCGACACATATTTAACTCAGGTGCTGTCCATTTCTTTTGATCATCCTTGAGATGGTTCTACACCTTCATTTGAGTCCAGCTGTATTAGATTATACCTGATTGGACTCGATTAGAAAAGCCACACACCTGTCTATATAAGACCTTGCAGCTCACAATGCATGTCAGAGCAAATGAGAACCATGAAGTCAAAGGAACTGCTTGAAGAGATCAGAGACAGAATTGTGGCAAGGCACAGATCTGGCCAAGGTTACAAAAAAAATGTGTGCTGCACAGTGGCCTCCAGAATCCTTAAATGCAAGACGTTTGGGACCCAAAGAGCCTTGGTGAGAGAGGTAAAGAAAAACCCCCAAATCACTGTGGCTGAACTCCAGAAATGTTGGGAGATGGGAGAAAGTCGTAGAAAGTCAACCATCACTGCAGCCATCCACCAGTCGGGGCTTTATGGTAGAGTTGCCAGAAGGAAGCAAGATACATGAAAGACCACATGGAGTTAAAAAACCTGAAGGGCTCCAAGATGGTGAGAAATAAGATTCTCTGATGAGGACCAAGAACTTTTTGGCCTTAATTCTAAGCGGTATGTGTGGAGAAAACCAGGCTCTGCTCATCACCTATCCAATAAAGTCCCAACTTTGAAGCATGGTGCTGGCAGCATCATGCTGTGGGGGGTTTTCAGCTGCAGGGACAGGACGACTGTTTGCAATCGAGGGAAAGATGAACGCGGTGGATACAGGGATATCCTGGACCAAAACCTTCTCCAGAGTGCTCAGGACCTCAGACTGGGCCGAAGATTTACCTTCCAACAAGACAATGACCCTAAGCACACAGCTAAAATAACGAAGGAGTGGCTTCACAACAACTCTGTGACTGTTCTTGAATGGCTCAGCCAAAGCCCTGACTTAAACTCAATTGAGCATCTTTGGAGAGACCTAAAAGTGACTGTCCACCAACGTTTACCCTCCAACCTGACAGAACTGGAGAGGATCTACAACGAGGAATGGCAGAGGATCCCCAAATCCAGGTGTGAAAAACTTGTTGCATTTACTAAATACTGAGCAAAGGGTCTGAATACTTAGGACCATGTGATATTTCAGTTTACTATTTTTTTAATAAATCTGCAAAAATGTCAACAATGTTTTTCTGGCAATATGGGGTGCTGTGTGTACATTAATGAAGGAAGAAAAAAATGTATTTTAGCAAATGGCTGCAATATAACAAAGAGCGAAAAATTTAAGGGGGTCTGAATACTTTCCGTACCCACTGTACATGAAATCCCCTCACAAACTTGTCCTTTCCTTCATATCATGCTTGGTTTTGTTTTGCATAAATGTCAAACTTGCTGCTTGAAAGCATTTGCATTGATTTACATTGAGGTTTTTAACATGGCCATTATAAATCTGTCACCCTCAGGACTCCCCTACTCAAGCATTCATCCACCTATGACATATTTGTTAAGAGCATTTTGGACGTAGGCCAGGAAAAGCCACTTCAGGATTATCTTAAGGTTTAGCAGGAGTGATGAGTGAATTCCGGCTTGAGTAGACATATCAGACTGGGGTTTTAATCTTCCCTGCTCACATTTCTTTTTTTCTGCTTTCTTCCTTTTATAGCCAGATTTGAAAAACAAAATACACCACATTAAACTTAAAAGGGGGAAAAGTAAAAATACAGTTTTAAAAAACAATTCCCTACCTCTATTTTCTCTGGCCCTAAGTTTTTGCTGCTATTTCTGTATGTAATTGACCTCTTATGATTAGTTATCCTCTACATATGTGGTGAAAAATCTCAAACGATATGCTGATACAAATGATGAGCAAAAGGCTATGGTTTTGGCAGAGTTCACTGAAGTTTCTGTTGTCGATGCATTTTCAATGACAATAGTCACTAACCGCAACAGAAGGCGCTCCATCTTGTCCAGCGGGTTTCCGCTCCTGTGCCACATTCAAATCGAGGCTCGGTTTTAATCACTCAGCATGGTGCAAGCTACAAAGGTCAAGACCATTGATTAAGTGGATAAAAGGGTGACTTGTCATCTCTCATACAAGACAGATAGATGCTCTATATTTTCGGCAAGGGACAGTCATTTACACGGCCGGTCCCATGGGGTTTGGAATACACACAGACCTTCTTTATTTTGCTATGAAAAGTAAGTTATTTCCAACCACACTTTTTAAGGGAATAATAGTGATGCCTCAGCCTTTCAGCTGTGGCCAGTTGTGTTCTTAAAATACTTCTGTGGTAAAAATCAATAATGCATGTTCAGTTGAGATATACTACATTCATAAAACAGAGGCATAAGCAATATGTTTATCATGTTGTAATATAATTGTAAAAAGCCAGTCAGGCTGTTTACAGTTTGCATGTGCCATATTAATAGACTATAATAATTATAACTGATAGTCTATAATGTATTCTAAATTATAATTATTGAATATAAAGAATATTAAATATACACATTAAATATGATCACTAATTATAGACAATAATTAATATTATTAATTAAAAAATTAAATTATTAGTGGAGAAGAACATTTGGAAATTATTATTATTTATATTATTATTATTTAATAATATGCATTACTGAGTTCATATCAATATAAAATACAATTATTAATGGAGAAAAAATAATAGATAATTATACTATGATAATTATTAATAATTACTACAAATATAAAATATAATTATTAGTCACAGAATATAAATTAAATATAATTATTAAATATAACTACTAATACAACTATAGTCGATAATTATTATCTATAATTTATAATATTAAGTATATTAATACAAATATTGGATTCAATTTAAAAACGATTAATAGTCATTAATGCATTTTTATTACTAATTAAAAAAATTACAATATTGATCATTCATATTTATTATTATGATTAATGAAGAATAATAATGATAAGCAACTATATTATGAAAATTATTCCTAATATTTATATATAATTATTCAAATGACACTTCAAACTATTAAAACACTCAAGTTTTGATTTAACAATTGAATGGCAGAAATATCTTTTTCTTTTATAAATAATAATAATAATTTAAGTTATAATATAAGTTTAATGCCCACTGAAAATAAGCCTTTGCAAACCTTAAATAAAGCATCACCCTTAATCAGTGCAACACAACTTTTATTTTGCTTTGCCTATAAACTCACAGTATTACAGAAAATGACACTAAATGGAAACCGTTCAAACGTCCATGTGAATAGCTGGTAATTCAACTGCATGAAGACAATTCCAAGATAGTGTTTCAGCATTGTCCATCTCTATTTCTGACCCTGAGGCCCAAGCTACTCAGCCCTGCTCTCATCGATTGGTGTCAGTTGGCCATTGCTATGACAACTGAAATGTCCTCTGGGTTACTATGACATCATACCCCCTTTGACCTTGCCCTCACATAAGTCAGTACAATAGAGTGTGTGAAAAAGCATTCAACTTTTTCATCCGACTGGTGGTTCTGACACAGATAGAGAGAGAGTGAGAGAGCTCTCCATCCTTCTACAACTGCAAACACTTCATGCGTTTCTCTCAGCCCTAGGGACCCATAATAGAAACCCAGAGGCCTATTTAAAATTTCATCTGATCCTATTAATTATTGTGAAAAGTGTGTGTCAAACTCAGGTTGATGGTAGTCAAGCTCTTCCTGCCATTTTGGGGAGATAAGATGTCAGTTATCTCTTTGGGAGGTTAATAGACCAACCACATAATCCTTTCCCTTCTCTGCAGATTTTGTGGTATTTGCATTTGGTAAGCTGATATGGTCATTCACTTGAGAGTGTGACTGCATTCCTAATGAATTTCCACATCGCCTAAACCCAAACGAGAGGACAGGAAGCATCTCCACTCTCATTCATTATCTGTCTTCAGACGTCCTCTCACATATGCTGCCACTTCTTCTGGAAACCTCTTCTGTTCACTTTTTCCCTTCATCCTCATCACCAGCTTCTTGACGAACAGAGAATCCTTTACAAGGACCAGTTGCTTAACTTTGGAGATTAATTAAATGTGTTTAATGCCGGCAAAGATGAAGCGCGCCGTTTCTGCACCGCTAGCGGCACCAAACAGAATTGCAAAAATTACGGCGGTTGTCAAACAAGTTTCAAACCCTCCCCCGCATGTCACTCTTTGAGCAAACTGTCCCAACCTCACACCATTCGTTATGTTTTCGAGTACAATGCCAGGGATGTGGGTTTGGTGTTCAGGGAAGACATGTAGTGATAAAAATGAAGTCATTTTGGGTGAAATTCTCTGTCAATGTTTTGTCATGCCCAGTCAACCTGATCGAAGTAAGACTGCAATACCGTTTGCTGCCACTAGTGGTGCTTTTAAATCTCATTGACAGGAAATTTCATTTTACATTTCAAACTACATTTATGGATTTACTGACACTCTTATTCATTCAATTTACTGCATAACACAATACTTCTACATATAAACTTTCTTATATAGGTAAATAATGCTAACGCGAAAAACATGATTAAACAAGAATAACAATATCAAAACCTACCAATTTATTTGATGATATATACATATATATACAAATACGATACAAATATATTGCATGGGTTTTACATGCATTACTGTTCAAAAGGTTTTGGTTATATATACAAAAAAATAAAAGACACACACACACACAATATATTAAAAAAATATTTGCATGTATTTACATGTATATATTTATATTCATATAATTTATAATGTACATAAATATATGTAATGTCTAAACATAACATATTTTTCTAAAATATATACATGCATTGTGTATTTATATAGGGTATACATAAACATACAAATATATTTTTATTTATTTATTTTTTATTTTGTATGTGATTTATCACAATTAATTATTGAGCAGCACAAAAAAAACAATAAACAAAAACAAAACATTTAGCAGTATAACATTTGCAATACTAATATCACTATTAATTGCTTTTTTTATTCTTAGTAGTACTTATAAAAAACTAATTCTGTGTGACCATATTCTACATCCCTAATCCTACCAATTAACCTATATTACAATAATCAGCAAATTAGGAGTTGACTTAGGAAAAAGGCATAGTTAATTATTTGTGGATAGTGAGAATTGGACCTTAAAAAAAAGTCTGACAAAAAAATGTTCAAAGGTTTTCTGAAGGATCATGTGACACTAAAAATTGAAGTAATGGCTGGTGATAATTTTGATTTGTCATCACAGTAATAAATAGCTTTTACTGTATTTTTGATCAAATGAATGCAGTGAACAAAATACACTTCTTTTTAAAAAACAGTTACCAGAATTAATCACATCTAAAACCATAGGAGGGAAAAAACATCCACAAGATTGCAGCCAATAACTGCAGGCGTAGTCAGTTGTGAGAACACTTCAGTTCCCAAACATTGTCAAGGAGCTCTGATCAAGCGCTTGCTGTGCTTCTAAATAAACAGTGGCAAAATGATGGCTATTAACCCCAGCTACCTCATTTGCTGCCCAATTGGTTTAAAAAGACCCGCACATGGCATGGACTAATTCCTGTGAGAAAAAAAAAAGAAAATGCACCTACAGTTGATTTCTCAGAGAGTCATTTACGAGTACAATGAGAACAGACACAGAACACTCCATGCCTGTTTTATTAGTATTAATATTTTAAAAACATTTTGAACATGCACAGGCATGCAAATGTGAGCGTGTCGTATAACCTTTGCATATGTCTTGATGCTTTGTTTATTTTGTGCCCTTTTTTAATGAATTGAGGAAAAACGATTGTGTGAAAATCAGGCAGCAGACGGGGAAATTTTAACGCTGCGATCATCGAGGTAAGAGTATGTTTGCCCTTCAATCACACGATGCCAGAAAAACAAAAATCAACAGCCATTTCATTCTCTCTTCTGACATGCTCACTAAAACTAAAAGACATTCCTATAATTCAAGGTGAGCCCCTTATGCATATTCATAAGGGCCATTACCTTGAAGAGGAATGTCAAAACTCACCAGAAGGAGCATGCTTTGTTTTTCCAAGGATAAATGTGTACATGTTTGTGTTACCACGATGACACTCTTTCAAGGGAAGTGAACACAAAACAAAAAACTGCTTGTATATCGGTATATGCCTGCACTCTCTCGCTCTCTCTCTCTCTTTTATCTGTCACACATGCACAAATGAGTTTTGTATTCGATGAATGTATCTGTCAACTATTCATCAATGATTTATCATTCTACCTGTAGTTCTCACTAAAACAATGGGCAGACGATAAACAGCATCCTTCCCAGAATTCCTAGCACCTTGACCCCCAGATAAAGGAAAGACTGTGACTGAACAAACAATGTCCTGCTACACTTGGCACCACACTGTGCCTTTCAAAATCACCTGGGAGATTTTGATTTTATTTTTATATATTTGCAGCACACCAGTGTCCGTCACAATTCATACACTTGCTAAAGGACATTAGGAAAATAAATAAGTATATAAAAACACTCATTCAAGTGACAAATTTAGTTTCATTGTCTGTGATATGTCAACAAACAAAATTGAAAGTCCAATAAAAGTCCAATAAAAATATTTTCTCCAAAGCACAAGCACAAATACAGTACTAAAATTTTTAAATATAAAAATACTCTATTAATTAAAGATATTGCACCGTATATAACCCTATTTACAATCTCAATAAATGGTCTTGTAAATGATTTGCAAAATAATTGTATTCATAAAATAATTAATTGAAAATTAACTTTAATTAATAACATTAATTATTTAAAAATAGTTGGTAACACTTAGAAAATTGTTTTTTTTTTTTTATTACAATTTAAAATTGCTTTCTATTTTATTCAAGTTGAATTGCTAGCCTTCAGTGTCACATGATATTTCAGAAATAATTTTAATATGCTTTTTTGGTGTTCAAGAAACATAAGTGTTGTAAATTAGTTGCTGATTAATATTTTAGTGGAAACTATTTTAGTGTATTTTTGTTTCAAATTCTTAAAAAAAAAACAGCATTTATTCTGCTGCCACTTTTGATCATTTTAATGCAGTCTTAATACAGACTTTTAAAAATCCTAATGCAGAATTTAATATTGGCACTACAGTGCATTTAAAAAAAAACTTCAATTCATTCATACAACTTGAAAAGCTTAGCATGTAAGTATATATAAAAATTACATTAACCAACATTTATATGTGCCATAAAAGAACTATTATACTGTAATACTGTATTTAATAGTAAAAGCTGACCTTTCAGTCAAATTAATTAATTTCACTTTGCAACAAAATTATTGCTTCACTTGGAACTTCATCAGATTATAACGCGTTGCAATTTAATAATTTAACGTTAAGTATGAAAAAATAAAAAAGTCGATTTTTTTTTTTTAACTTGCCGAGCTTCAGAGATCCCCTCACAGGCTCCAGGCCAGCGTGGAATCAGTCCACATGTGTGAAGCGTGCCCAGACTGAACCACACCACATATTCAGCCCTGTTGAACTGCTCAAGAAAACTCTGTCTGGTCTCTGTCTCAACCCTTCCCCCACCACATCCCCCGTTCCTCTCTCAGACAGAATTACAAGCCATTACACACCTGTCTGGACACCGATGAACTTGAACAATAATCCCAGGTCACAGGCTGGGCCAACTTGAGAGTTAAGAACTGGTTTTTGAAGGAACTTCTAACATTCTTCCACAGCTTAAGAGCTGCTGTAGAGCACACAGAGCCAGACGCATTTACACCAGCATGTCTCGTTGTACTTCTTCCACCCAAACACCACTTCAGGTTTTTCTGTGTCTAAGAAAGGATTTAGTTAGTTTCGTTTCTGGGATATTTCAGATAACATTATCTTGTCAAATCAATTTTGTAATATATATACTTGAGAAAACAACATAAAAGGAGCATCATATAAAGAGCCTTCACTGTAACAGAGAGCTCAGAATTTGAATGTACTTTAATGGTCTCCGTTGTGAGTTTTCACCTGAAATTAATTATTCCTGTATTCCTCATATTAATCCTGACATTTACACATCCAAAACTGTCAATATGCTCAGTCTGCTTGAATAAATGGCATGACACTCTTCAACAATTGGGGCTTTAATTGGGGAGAGGTTAATTTTCTCTTTAAACCTTAAAATGAAACCTCTGCCACCAATGTAACCAGATAACATTTCACCCAGAATGTGACTTTCACATCCTCTCTAACTCCTAATTAAAAGTAAACTCCTCCTAGATTCTGGCATTGAAATGCATTGCAATTCAGCATAGCTGCAGAAGAAAAAAAAGAAAAGAAAAGAAAAAAAAACACCTTACATAGACTCCAGTCTCCACATTCAGGTCCTAACAACACTGCTACATTTATTTGTTTTGCTTTATTTTAAACCTGTAGGATGTAAAAAAAACAAATAAGGTTGTCAATCAACTAAGATTTAAAAAAGTTTTTATTTATTTAATTATAAATGATAATTAAATTATATTTAACTACATATCAGTATTTAGTTAGAAAAAAAAAATCATAAATATGAACATTTAAAGCATTTTTTTATTAAAATTGTTATGCTAATAATATAATGTGCAATAAGAAAATCATTTTCTAGAAAACTATCATTTGAATTTTAATATTTGCTTCTCTTTTACATTACTTACTGACCTAATACAAAATAATACTAATAAAGTAATATATATATACACATTGCGAGTAAATATGTAAACCTTTATTTATACATATGCATGTATAAATTGTATATACACATGGGTTTGTGTGTATGTGTGTACATATGTACATGTATATATATATATATATATTACTTTATTAGTATAATTTTAGTCAGTAAGTCATTTAAAAGATTAATATATATATATATATATATATATATATATAGACACACACACACACACAATTACTATACAAATATGTTTTATCTGCATTCATGCATTTCCACACAAATCATCCTTCATTCACGTCTTGACACGGAAACTGTTGCTTCAGACAACCATTGTGTTTGTATACAAACACATGTATGTTTTATGTGCATTCATGCAGTTCCAAACAAATAATCTTCACATCTTGACTTGGAAACTGTTGCTTCAGACAACCATTGTTATCATCAGAATTTTACATTTCTAAAAGTGACACGCAGCTGTGCTTGCTTTGGGCTTGCTGCCTGACATTCACCAGTTTGTCAACCTGATACCCAGCTCACCCCTCTTACTTCTGAGGTCAGAGGTCACCACAGATCTGTCAGCGATTCTTGTCATTTTCTTGTCATTCAACCAGCTGTCCAGACCACAATTTTTGTTAGTCGAACCATCACTACGGCTAAAACAGCTTATTTGAGCTTTAATTTAGGAAACAACACATTTCAAAAGATCTTACTAATGTGACACAGGGCTCTTTAAGAACAGAGAAACAAACAAACACAAGCATTACTTGTCTGCAAGGAGAGGCTTATCTCCAAACTCGGTTTGGAATCTCTCTTGTCTGCAGAGGTCAAAGGTTATGTTAACTTTGGGAATATCATCAGGGTTGCCGTCCCCCTCAGGGAAGTAAACTTGACTCACCTCTGACCCCCACAATGCGGTCGGCTCTGGAGATCACGGCCTAGCAGTCTGTCTGCTTATCGTCAGCAGTTTAACACCCCCTCCGTCATCATCAATCAGACACAGCCGTTTTTCCCGGCCCCCTAATCAGCGCTGCCATCAATAACCACACCACTGATTTACCATTCTGCGAGCGCCACGTCCACCGCACACCTCACATTAATCATAGACATTATGCCAATGTATTTGGACTGTCAGGGATGTCTTAAATTATTTGATAAAGCTGTAAAAATAAAGCTCGTATTATTTAGAGCGTAATTTTATCCCAAACCGTACATTCGGTTTTAAAAAAGCAGCTTTAGACTGAGAGATTAGTTAATCCTCTATTAAATGAAAAGCGCTAGAAATAATGGCACGGCTATTCATATCTAAGGCTATTAAAAGCACACAATCCTATTCTATGACTGTTATTCTAGTTCTCTAAACCTTTCATAACGCAGAATATTCCTGTAGAAGATGGATTTTTTTTTTTCCACGATATAAAAACTAGTATGAGAAGTCCCTTTAGCAAGTGGACGGAAGCTGAGAACTATCCACAGCAGAGCATTTATCAGCCCCCTAAGTGGCTGTAACAAAAGCAATGCTCCCTGGGAGAGAACCTGACAGCAGTTTTCCCCCTTATCGATCGCCACGCTCGCTCTGAGTGCTCCAGTTTATGACAAAAGAGTTCACGACACCACAGTCAGAAAGTCAATACCGTGATAAATACTCTCCTTCTGTTGGTCCCTTGTCCGGCACTTTACCAGGCATTTGCCATGACAGTTATTACTGCTGCAGTAAATCTGTGGCCAGTAGAGAAGAAAGAGAGAAGGAGACAGAGAGCGAAAGACAGAAAGGGGGAAGGTTGGGAATTCCAACGCCAAATTTATGAACCCAGGATGCTGTTTACTTAATTTAAGAACTCACCACACGGGGTCAGTCAGACGAATCTGAGGATTTGATGGCATGTTAACATCCACAGTTAAGTTTCAAGAAATAGTTCAACCAAAAATGGAAATTATAATTTAATATTATTTATATATTTAATAGTTTTTATATTTATACACAAAATATATCTAATGCATGAATAAATAAATAAATAAAACGTTTTTTTAATCATTAAATGTCTGCATAAATTGACCACCTTAGTCCATGTCTTCTGATGCAATAAAAATTCTAATAATTAGTTTGAAAGTGAAAATATTAGCTGGTTCTTTTCAATGAACCAGTTGATCCATTTACATACTAGATTGATTTATTTACTCCAGTTCAACCCAATAACTGTTGTAAAATATTAGTGACTGACTTTGACCATCAGAACACAAACATGCTGCACAAATTGTATAGATTTTATTTACTTGGAACAAAATAAGGTTAGACAAATAATTCCCTTTAAATGAATAGTTCACCCAAAAATGAAAATTCTGTCATCATTTACTCACCCTTGAGTTTCAAAAAGGAAGATATTTTGAAGAAAGTTTGTGACTGTTTTGGGTCACCATTGAGTTCCATGGTATTTTTGTCCTACAATGGAAGTCAATGGTGACCCAAAACAGCCTGGTCACAAACTTTCTTCAAAATCTCCTCCTAGAAATTCATACAGGTTTGGAACTTTTTAAGGGTGAGTAAATGTTGACAGAATTTTCATTTTTGGGTGAACTATACCTTTAAGCAACTCATCTTTCTCTACATGGATTTCCTGCATTGACTCATTTATATCCCAGCAATACTATGTCCTGTCACTTGCAAAGTAACAACTGTTATCTTGCATAAATTGAAATTTCTTTAATGAAAATCTTTATTGCATTTACGCTTAAAAGATTTTCTTTCACAGAAATGTGATATTTCAGCCTGTTTGCCGTTTAAGAGGAATTAATGTAACATTACACACATGTTTATGGTATTAATATTCTCAGGGACACTTGTTTTATTTGAATATTTTATTTTTATTTAGTACATTTTCAGAGAGACAGCTAAGCCCTAATCCAAAACAAATCCGGTTAATGTTAAAATGGCCATGTCCCTCTGCTTGGAATAACATTAATCAATATGGAAGATTACGCCGATGGAAATTAAGTTATGTAAAATGTCCCATTCCTGTACCAGATTAATATATCCTTGCATATTTATACATCTGATATTGTGAAGAAAATCACATTACACTGTGTAACCTCAAAAACCTGCTAAGTGTCTTGCAAGAGAAACGTATCGCATGGAGATTACTACTTTACGGAGCACATCGCAAGACACTGCTCCTAGAATGTACTGCTAAAACCTTCCTGGAGCTATAGAGAGATCATGGAAACAGGGGCTGTCCAGAAATGACAGGTCTGAGATCAAATCCATCCCTGAGGAGCGAACTATCACACTGGATTTACTCCAGCAGGGTGGTGTGTAAATACCTGGAACAGGTTCCTGTCGTGAACACAGACCTTCCAAATACGAACAGCAGTCAAAACAGAAGCATGCTGTTAAAGGGAGGGAGCGTATACCGAGGAATGAACATTTGCTGACTCATTTCTGTAATTTAACAACTAGGTCGAACTAAACAGCATGTGTTTCTCACCAGGGAGTATATTTATTCCATAAACAGGCTTTAAAGCAATAGTTCACCCAGAAATATAAATTCTGACATAGTTTACACACCCTCGTGTCATTCCGAACCCCTATGACTTTCTTCCTATTTTAAGAAAGGTGGATTTATTTATTTTTTTTGGTTAAGCGACAAAATGACTAAAAAACACTATAAATGCATAACTGAAATGATTCAAATGACCTGTGCAATGTTTTATCAATCTCCTGAAGACATACAATAGCTTTACTTGAGGAAGAAACCAAAATGTAAATTTTTTTGCTGAAGCTCTGAAACAAGCTGAAAGTCAGGGAATGCAAAAACGGCTACTACTTTGTCGGCAAGAACCACTGTTTTTGTGCATCATTGATATAAGTGGTGCCATATTTGAGAGCTACAACTATGGAAAAGCTATTCATTGAATAATCATTTCACATAAATCAAGAGGTGAAAACCAGAAGGGCGTAAGTGACATTTTGAGTGAACTGGAAATATACATCAAATGAAAGCTCTTGATTAGCCCCTTGTACTGGCAAAAGCATACTGAAATCCACGAGAGTACAATTTTTTTTGTTACAAAGAGTTAAAATCAGTCATATCATATTATGGTCATTTTAATTTGGTCCTCCTGTACTGTGAAATGTCACATTTTTCTGGTTCTCGGCCCTCAAAATATAAATGTAATATAATAATAAGTAATAAGTACGTTTATCCTCAAAATCGGAAAACAAAAATAAAGAAAATGCATATTAGTGCTGGGCGAACAACACAGTACACATATGCTGTATTACATAAACAAAAACCTAACATAAACTTGTGTTTATGTAAAAATTATGTAAATGACTATTTTATTGCATAGGTGAACTATGCCTTTAATCAATTACGAAGAAAAATTGCACATTAAACTGAAAGAAAAATCATTCCTCTTAAAAACACAAACAACTTTGATTGTCAGTGTAAGTTAGTCTGGCTTAATGTAGGGTTAGTTTAAGGCCACCTTTGGCTCTATAACAATACAGGGTTAATTTGAATATGTTCACTGCTGATTAAATTTTTAGACCCCTAGACCTTGTGTTCAGTACTATGATATTGTCAGTCAGAAACAATGCTTATTTGCTCCCTTAAATTTCACAAAAGCTCTGACAGAGTTTCCTGCTGCTCATTTAAACATTTACAGATTTTAAGTGTAGTGGCTGCATATTTAGTAAAACTTCATAATTTGTCTCATACCAACAGAATGCATGCTGATTAATTGAAAGTGTTACAAACGATGGCTTCTCGCACTAAGGCGCATTTAAAATCCTCCAAATATCCTGAGGAACTTTAGAAAATCTCAAAATCAGCCTTATGCAGCTGTCACATATTAATTCATGGGATGGGCTATGGCACCAATATGTAAGTGAATCTACTTTGAAGTGTTTTTTAACCAAACAAGATTCTTCCATCTTAAGGACAGATAAAAGGTACATAGATCAAAAGAAACCAAGTGTAACTCAACGGTTAAGCAATAGTAACAGGAAATATCCCGTTATCGTTCTGCATGTTCTGCAAACAAGTTGGCCCTATCTCATCGAACCAACAGGATTCATATCCACACTTAACTGCGTAGGGGATCCGAGGGCAGAGTAAATCGCAGAGAGCTGCACGCTGCCGTCCCGACTGCGATACGTATTAAACTTGAGTGATAATGACCAGAGAGAGGGTGAAGAGGTGGATCAGGAGGTACAGCGAGATTAGGCCCTGTGTGGTTGCGCTGTGCCAGAGTGTAGTCATGCGTCACACTGAGGCTGTTGTTCTGCTCAGTCCCTGGAGTGAACAGGACACTCATGGCTCCCTCTGATAACTTGTCGCACCACGCAGATGAGCCAAGACTACCTCAGCCCACCAGATTTCCACACTCTCGCACACACACACACTGAGACAAACTTCTGCTGTAGATGCGTTGATTTATACCTAGTCAAACACACGCACGCTGTTCGCATACAAACAGATTTGCATACTGCACTTCCTTTCTACAGGATCCTCCAATCTACATAGATTGGTGCAACTTATTCTGGGTTTATTTTGGTTAAGAACCAGGCATGTCAACGACCGAAAGGCTGTTTTATTGATATGCGAAGTCACCATTTAGGGGAGGATAAATCTAAAGTTAAATGAAATGGAATATAAAGTTAGTTGAAAACAACTTATTTAAATCTGAGACCAAAAAAAAAAAAAAAGTATAATTTAAAGGGATACTTCACCCAAAATTAAAACTCTTCCATTAATAACTCACCCTTATGTCGATCCAAACCTGTAAAACCTCTGTTCACCTTCGGAACACAAATTAGATAAGAAGATATTTTTGATGATATCCAAGAGCTTTCTGACCCTTCATTGACAGAAACACAACTACCACGTTCAAGCGACAACAAAGCGAAAAAAAAAGAAAAGAAACTTTATTCAACAAGCCTATCTTCTGTGTCAGTCTGCGACGCACATTCATGAGAGTATCATGACACATGTGCGGTGCTCCTGACATACTGTAGTAGAGCCGTTCTGACATAGATTCCAGAAATTGTTGAATAAAGTTGCTACTTTTGTTTTCTGTGCACACAGAACGAATTCTTGTAGCTTCACAAAATTAAGGTAGAACCACTGACGCAACAGACTATTTTAACGATGTCCTTACTACCTTCCTGGGTCTTAAACATGCTGTACAGGGTCAGAAAGATCTTGGTTTTCATCAAAAACAGAAAAACACCTTGTGAAGGTCTTACAGGACTATTTAATCGTCGATTTATTCATGCGCATTTCGTCAGCAAAGCTGGTCCTTTGATTAGCTACGCAATATCATCTTCAGAATCGGAAGCTATTAATTTCTCGCTCCTCCGTGATCTACGGCTCAGTGTATCAACTGCCGCGGATTTTAAAAACAGCTGATTGAGATTTACCGCTAATCAAAGAGCCGGCTTTACTGACGAAATGCGCATGAATTAATCGACGATTAAATCGCCCAGCCAGGGTTACAGGTCCGACTCTCTATCCATTAGGCCACGACTGCCCCAAAGCCAACACAGAGACCAGAATTATGCCACAGAGACCTGGAAAGAATCTACACGATCCCGAGTTAATAACCAAAAAATATCATGGAACCGGACTTAAATGGCAAGATCAAGACCATAAAAAAAAAATCTCTGAACCATGTGGATTTTTGGCATCGGTCTTGACTTCAATCCAAACCTCTTCTGGTCTCTTGACTCTGACTTGTCTGATCTACAGTATTGGATATTTTGTTAACTTTCTACTATGTATCTATCTTATTAAGATTATATTGTGCTAACTTTTTACACTTTAGCAAATCAAGCAGTTGAACGCTGGTTGATTGTAATAGCACAACTTTGATACACAGCAGATTAATAAAAATTCCTTGACATTTGGAAAAAGCCGGTCAATCAGGGATGCGTTTTCCAAAAAGCAATGATGGTTGTAAGTTCTATCGTTACCAATTGAGTTCAATAGAACTAACAACCATAGTTAGCTAACGATGGTTTTGGGAAATGCACCCCAGATCAGAACTGGCTGATTTTTTTGTGCAATAAGAATCTAAATCTTGTCCTTTAAAAAAATGGTAAGGAGTATTTACACTTGGACACTTCAAGAGTTTTAGCAATGAAAAGACAAGTGCAAAACCCACTTGTCATATAGAGCCTAAAGAGTGGCAATGGAAAATTCTAGGGGACAGTAAACGCATTCATACCATCATTGCAAAGACGCATTTACTGTATATGACCAAGTGCAAATGGAGCATGCATACTCGATCAGACAGCAATCGGATCCCTAAGGTTGGGTCTAGGTGCAACTACTGTGCCCTTACTGGCTTTGGAAGTCTTTCATAGGGGAACATTCTAGAAACCTGTCTCCTCCGTATGAATGTATTCATCCTCTTAGAGATTAGGTGACCCTGTGTCACTAATATAATCTGTTGAATGAAGTCTCAGAGACATTTGCATTAAATTCTGCCTGTCATCCTTAGGTGCTTCTTGCCGTTTAAGGTCTCACTCACAGTTTAGATCTCATGTCTGCAGCTATTGACCAAGCTCAGCGTTCAGACATTGTTCAAAGTCTAAACTTAAACGTCCTCTCTTTTTTTTAGAAGACCAGATTGTCTCTTTAGCTATGTCTCACATTATTTCTCCAAATCCCGCCCATTTAGAAAAAAACTGTTACCTGAAGTGTGGAAGATCAGCTTATCCCGCAAGCTGAAGAACTCTGCTCTAATCCTCACCATCGCTTTTATTCCACCGCAGAGTCGGAAAGTGCCAGTCCCTGCAGAGCAGACCTATTCATGTTCCCCTGCCCTCTCCATTCACACTGTGCCCTCCGCTGGCATAGCACAATCCCCTGGACAAAGAGAGCAGGAAATCTCTATTGTAATACAGAGCATCTAGGGTTATTTCCAATGAGAAGTCTTAAGGAAAAGAAATGGTTTGATAAGAGCAAGGTAGTCATCATCAATCAGCCTTATGAAGAGTCCTGCACAAAAGGTGATAAAGCTGGGTTATCAGAATTTTAGCAGTAAATCCGCCAATATTTACCCTTTATCACAGCACTTTGGTGGGTTTTAACATTCTTAACATCTGTCCTACCCATTGTGAAACGTTTAACTTTGAGACGTATGATCAGACTTGACAATTACACTTAAGCATTTGCTTGACGGTTTTAACCAAAGCAACTTCAAGTCCATTCAATGAAAAAAACTCTATTTTGTGGAAATTAAACATATAAACTTATACACTGCAAAAAAAAAAAAAACAGTGTTGCTTCTTCAATAAATCTTGTATCTTTACATATCTTTTAATATTTTAACTCTAAATAAAAAAAAAAATCAAAACCAATCATTCAGAGGTTTTTTCTTTCCCTTGTAGCACAATGCACTACCAATCACTGCAGAAACTAAATCGAATAATAAATAAATGACTATGATTGTCCACATCACCCACAACGACTCTCTAATGACCCAGTGTTTTGGTGTATGAAGAGAAATGAAGGGTTTTCATATTTAATTATGGGGGATCTAGCAAATAACCATGTCCTCATTATTTTGGCCAAGAATGACTTATTAGCATTCTTGGTTTAACATCATTCCATCAGCAGTCAGCAGTATAAAGTCAGATTACTCTGTGGAACCCTTTCTCTTTAATTACAGTGTGGACAGCTTTTTTTTTCAAAGGTGAAACTATTCCCCTGTTAGGTGTGGCTTCTGTTTATGAGGAGACTGAGCTCTCTTTTTTGTGGCTTTCATGTGGCAATTAAATCTGTCTCCTAACACTGGGTGGCGGGAGGTGCTAAGACAAGCAAACGTCTGAAAAAAAAAAAAAAAAAAAAAAGCTTTTGGCTGAAGGCTTTTACAAACATAATTAATTACTCCAGACAGGTATGTATTGAAAACATTCTGATCCAAGCCTGTGAGCCATTTAGATCAGTGGATATATTCAAATAAGCTACAGCAAAGACACAGGAAATTAAGCCAAATGGTTCTTAGAAGTTTTTGCATGTCGGAGGAAAGAAAACTATTTTTAATGTTTTGTCTGAGGATGTTTTAAACCACTTTTACATGACTAATGGGTATGGGTTGAGGGGTCGTAAAAAAAAAAAAAATACTCTAACTACAGTAGGGTTAAGCTCTATCAGCATTTGTGGCATAATGTTGATTACCACAGAAAATAATTTTGATTTGTATTTGTTGCTTTGTTTTTGTTTAAAAAGAAAAAATGTGGTTACAGTAATGCACTTAAATGTAAAATAAATAGGGACAATTTTCAAGAGGTTTTCAAACCATAATTAAAAGTTAATCATTTGAGCTGTAAATTTGTCTCCGCTGTCTGTAGTTATGTTACAATATTGTAATGTTGATTCCTGTGAGTTATCTCGTTTCAAAAAGTTTAGATTATGTCAAATTCCTTGCACATCTTTTACAATATTTACATGGTCACATTGAAGTTGAAAGGTTTTGCATATTTGTAAGCCTTTTTTTCTTTGATGATTGCTACCACATATACTGCTGATAGAGATCAGCATTAAGCACATTTTGATAAGTGCATCTATTTAGACTAAACCAGATATTTGTGTGTGTACTGTACATATATTTGAACCTATGTTTCTTACTCAAATTACCCGCACACAGAGATTTCACACCCTTGCACATTAACAATTCAATTGTTCTTCTCGAAGGGTGGGGGGGTTGGGGCTTCCCAAATCAATCACGTTGTTTCTACCCTCTCGACAGAGATAAGGTAGAAAGAGAGCAAAAATTCCACACCATTAGGTCACTGTAAGAGAAAGTGTCTAGACGTTTATTTGTGTCTCGTGTCTCTCAGTCTCTCTTTGAAGGCGCGGGGTGGCCCCTCTGTCAGGTGTGTCCTGACGGGAGGAGGCGTGGGGCGTGGGGTGGGGGGTCTGGATCAAGGTGTGGTGCTTGCGCTTTGATGTGGGGCCTGTCATGCTCCGTTGCCTCCTGATGCATCTTGGCTGCCGTGGTGTCTACAGCCGCAGACCAGGTAAACCTTGGGCCTCTTTCCACACACACACACACACACTCATAGCACTGTCCTTTTTTGTACGGTGTGACACAGGAGGTGCTGAGCTATTGAAGGGGTTACAATGCATGTCTTGTAGCCCAGCCTCCCACATTTCTCCATTCTGTGGTTACTGAGAAGACAGCTATGCAGTAATTTCAGAAGTATTATGCCCCAGGCAATGGGCCACTGAAAACTTAAAGGGAAAAAGGTGTCTCAGGTAAAAAATTTGGTTGAAGGCTGTGTGATTTCCATTATGACAAATATTTTTTTTTCGCCTCACTCCCTCAAATCGAAGCGCAGCCACTCCACTTGAGGCACGCCAACATGTCCGCATTTTAGACGTAGGTTAATTTCTTTGCTGGTCTTTATTCTATTATGATAACCCAGATGGCAGCTAAAGAACTTAATTCCTCTTATATTTACCAAGTATGAGCAGAGCTGTTAAGAAAACCAACACGTTTTGAAGTTGGGGTGTCCGTTTGCACCACATTGCTCAGAAACATCATGCATGAGAGACTGCAATTGCAGTGTGCATGTGCAGCATATGCTGTGGGCGGCCTGGAATGTGCATGAGTGAACACACACACACATTCTTGTAGTAACTTCAAATACTGAAAATAGGAATATGACAGAACTGTGTAGTATCCACCCGATCTCATGACTGTGCGTATAAATAGTATGCCTAATAAAATTGACAAAATTAGTGGTATAGATATGCAAAAGTTGACTTTGGTGTGTTTATGACATGCGATGGGTAGGATTACGGTTGTGGGGTAGATGCATATCATATGTACGCGAAAACCTGTGTACTATATGCACGTCAAACACATGTGTGTCATATATACCAAAATAATTTTTTTCAATACCATGTGTTTTCATTTTTATTTTGTCATACTATTTATACACACATTCATGAGATTGGGCTGGTTGTACAGGGTCACTTATCCATTTAGCTTAATTTAATTTAATTTAATTTATATGTGTGTGTATATATATATACACACACACATATATACACACACAAAAAGAGTTTGGAAAGAGTAATATTTTTCATATTTTTTAAAGATTTTTCTTGCATTCATCAAGGCTGCATTTATTTGATCAAAAATAGAGGGAAACAAATAAATCATATTGTGAAATATTTTTACCTTTTAAATCAATGGGTTTCTATTTTAATATACTTTAAAAATACAATTTATTTCTGTGATGCAAAGCTGAATTTCCATCTGTCATTACTCCAGTCCAAAGTGTCACATGATCCTTCAGAAATCATTCTAATATACTGATTCATTATTAGAATTATCAAAGTACAAAGTAGTGATGGAAAATATTTTTTATGAAACTGTAATACTTTTTTTTTTTAAGGATTCTTATCAATTTATCACATCCTAGCTAAATCACATTTTTAATTTCTTTCAAATAAAAAATGGGTTTTTTTCGGCGCCTATGTTAAGGGATGAGAGCTTTCAAACAGCACGCAGGGGCAGCGTAGCAGACCAGTAGCGGCAGTGCAGGACCGTTTCGGCACCAAGTCTATTTTTGCTGCACTGCTTACACTGAATTAAAGTGACAGTGCATTGTTCTTAATCAAAACCGACCCGATTAACATGAAAAGTAACAAATTTTACCATAATGTATATACACAATATCATGTAATTGATGTGTTTCACACCATATAAAAAAATAAAATGCTAAAAAACAAATCACTTACACAGGTTTTTGCCCAAACTTCAAAAGTCTGTTAAATTAATAAAACTAGAGGCAAGGGATCTCAAAGCGTAACCTATTCAATCTAGCATCTGCTTGCAAGCCTTTTGTTGCATGGCAAAATGTAATATTTCTTATACAAAATGTGAGAAGGGTCAGACATAATTTTTTCCTGACAGGCTCTGCTATTTTTTTATACACATATTGAAAACTTTTCTCAGGTTTATTGTGTAAACTATAATATAGACAGTCACCTCAAGTATGCTGTCTATGACATAAATCAAAGCACAGTGTTCGGAGAAGAACGCTGAAAAATACGACAGAAATATGATGCTTGTTTCCAAACGTTTGACTGGTAGCGTATATATATATATATATATATATATATATATATATATATACACACTGCTCAAAAAAATAAAGTGAACACTAAAATAACACATCCTAGAGAGTTGAATGTGCTGACAACAAAAATTACGCAACAATTATCAATGGAAATCAAATTTTTTAACCCATCGAGCTCTGGATTTGGATGTAATGGATGTAACTTTGATGTAATGTCCTCAAAACAAGTCAGAATGAGGCTCAGTAGTGTGTGTGACCAAAACATCAGCCAAAAAGTTACAGAGTTACATTGTGTTGTTTAAGTGTGTTTTTTGAGCAGTGTATATACAAAGAGTTTATTTGCAAAAACCAATAAACGACACCTAAAAAAAAAAAGAGCTGATTGCCCTGCATTATTCTTTACATATAGCGCGATCTGAACCCTAAGCACGTTTTGTCAAAAAAGCCAGTATTGTCCACTTTCAAGTAATTGTGAGTTCACATTTTACTGCAGAAGCTGACAAATGTCAAAGATTTTCATCAAAGCTGACACAGTGATTGAGGGTGGATAATTTAAATGAACCTGGTGAACCTGTAATATCTTCTTCAGGACGTTTTCACTGAACCTTGCAAAAGCAGCGCGTTACAGTGGTGAGCGGAAAGCTCTGTGTATTGCGTGTACTTACATTTTTTGTAAATTACCTGTATTTAAGTTATTATTACTTAATCAAAACAACCCAACTACAGTTTGATTGACATTAACTGGAATACACAATTTTTTTTAAGATATTGAGTAAGACTTCCTTCAACATATCCATACTTCTAATCACAGTACCTTACATTATACATTTTTATCCTTTTCCCAAAGGTTGAACCTTTGCCCTTTGGCATTCTCATTGTAACAGTCATCATTTCCCATCAAGTAACTAACTAACCTTTACGTCTGCATACCGGAAACTTCAGAATGGCACACCTTCAGCACCACATGCACAGTCATTTCAAGTTTTGGGCCTCATTTGCATGGTACTGAACTCACACCTTTTAGAAATTTGCAAGCCACAACTAAATCCTTATCACAAACACGGATGCACAGTTTAACTGCTTGTAACGTCACCTTTTGGTTAACAATAGTGAAACAGTTTTTCTAGAAAACCTTCACCTGGGACTTGGGCCTGCATTCTTTGCTGTTTGATTGCTGGAGCTCCCTACTGCAAAGTCAGGTGTATTTTAACTGCAATACCTGAGCAAACGTGATTCAACTAAATTTCCAATTAAAAGTTCTCTTTTTCCCAGGTTCTTCAGATTTGGCTCAACACAACTCTCTCATCGACTCATGTGTATGTTTATGGCAAATACAGCACATCAAATCAACCTGTAGTTAAAGGCTTGTTTTAACCTGTGATTAAAATGATTGTGAAAGCACATACTTACCGGGCCACATATGCAATTGAGAGTGCGACCTCTGCATTTGCAAACCAGCATTAGGCTTATATAAGAGCATAATTAATTCACACATCAGCATTTACAACAAGCACAGTGGCAAATAAAATGATTTTCTCATAGACTGCACTACAACCTTTGCATAACTGAATAATAAGGTGGGTGTCAAAAAATGACTGTGAATTTAATAGTAAAAGACTGTAAAAAATGTTTAGGTACTACATATGGTGAAAAACTGTATTTGACATTACATGTAATTTTACAGTAGTATAGCGAAACATACAATTTACAGTAAATACCCGTAAATTGACATTCCCAGAATTCCCTGTTACATTTCAAATTTGATGTTTGTTTTTAATAACAATAACTATGTATCTTCTTATCAGTTTTGTACATTAGGATTGTATTTTACTGTAGTATTTTACTGTTTATTCCATTATTTCAGCTTCATGCGTGTTACCATAATGCTGTTTAGTATTTTTAAACTACGTACCTTCTATATAAGTTAGTATTTAAAAGCTTCTTGTGACGGGGTTTGGTTCATCAAGTGACCATCATCACTACCTGCTTTTAGTGGTAATCAATATATTTCAAAGGTATAAAATAGATTTCAGTACTTCAGTATATTGGTATATTAATATAATAATACTCAGCCGTGTGGCTGCTCGCAGCCGTTACGCCGGTCCCAAGCCCAGATAAATGGGGAGGGTTGGAAAAAGACCTGGCGACCTACTCTGTAAAAAAATTAGCCAAGAAAATTGTATGAAAGGGCTCTCAAATGCGTCAGATATGGTACCTTATGGTAGGACCCCCAGGCTAGAAAGTACCGAACCAGCTACTGGGGATGAGCAAGGGTCTACAGTGAGTAATTTGAGTATTGATGACGCGTCAGGAGCAAATCTCCCAGGAACTCCAGTCGCTGATGTAGCTCCGGATGAAAGAAAAGGCCTGCGCTATTCACAAATACATTGGATTGCAACTTGGAACATACAAGGAATGAGTCAAGGGACACTGGACATCATCAAAAGAGAAATGGCACGGCTCAAAATTGGATTATTGGGAGTAAGCAAACTGCATTGGATGGACAATGGTGATTTCCAGTCGGATGACATTACTGTCTATTATTCCGGTCATGATAACATCAGAAGAAATGTTGTGGCATTCATAGCCTGCAAGCGAGTCACCCGCACCATAGAAAGCTATTCAACGACCAGAGACCGTATCATGTCCATCTGCATTCGCGCCAAACCACTCTTCATCACTATTCTGCAGATCTACACTCCGACATCAGATGTCATCAGAGGATGAAATTGAACGTTTCTACTCCAGTCTCGATGAAGCAGTGCAACAAGTGCCCAAGGAAGACATCATTTACATTATTGGAGATTTCAATGCAAAAGTTGGATGTCAAGAAGAACTAGGCACAGTTGGCAAGTTTGGCTTGGGAGATAGAAACGATGCGGGTGACGCGGTTGTTGCAGTTTTGCCAGGAAAATCGTTTCAAGTTCGCGAATACGTGGTTGAAGCAACACAAGCGTTGCCTCTACACTTGGACATCCCCAAATGGATTGTACCGCAACCAGATAGATTATGTCCTGTGCAGTCAATGGTGGGGCAGTTCTGTGCTTGCTGTCAAAACCTACCCTGGTGCAGACTGCGGCTCTGATCATGAATTGCTCATAGCCAAGATCAAAGTCAAGCTTCGTAACACCAATAAGGCCATGCCGTCAAGGAAGTTCGATGTCTCAAAGATCCCACCTTCATACGCAGTTGAGGTGAAAAAAAGTTTTCAGCTGCTTGACACTTCTGAAAAGCTGCCGGACGAATTGTGGCAGGAATTCCAATCGATCGTCTTCGAAGTGGCGACGAAGAACATCTCACTTAAGAAACGGGAGAAGAAATGCAGATGGCTAACAGATAAGACCATTACTCTCGCAGAGCAAAGAAGAGCAGCTAAAGCGGCGGGAAAACGAGAGGAAACTACAAGGTTAAGATCTGACTGACCAACGTAGCATCAATGGCAGGTGGCGCGAATATACAGAAGAACTGTATGCTGGCAATTCTGAACTGACAACGGTGGAATTGGAACCGTCCATCCACCCAGAGGAAGTTGCATGGGCAATAAAACAATTGCCTAACAACAAGGACCCTGGCATCGACAGAATTCCAGCTGAAATGTTACGTGTTCCCCATAACCATGTACGGCTGCGAAAGTTGGACCTTAAGAAAAGCAGATAAAAGAAAAATTGACTCCTTCAAGCTGTGGTGCTGGCGACGGCTGCTCCGCATTCCATGGACAGCAAGGATGACGAACAAAGAAGTATTAGAACGCATAGTACCGGATATGTCGTTGCAAGGCAAGATCACCAGACTCACATACTTTGGCCATGTGATGCGATCAAGTTCACAAGAGAAAGACCTAATACTGGGAATGGTCAGCGGCAAGAGATGACCAGGCCGTCAGAGAACGCGATGGCTTGATACAATCAAAGCTGACACTAGGCTAAACATAAAACAACTGACAGAAGTGGTTCAAGATAGGACAGCATAGAGAGAGCAAGCCCATAGAATATCCAAGAGTCAGACACAACTGAATGGATAACATCATCAATATATTATTAGTCAATGTAAATTTTGGTTAAAAACTGTAAAACGTAAAATGTTGCTACCATATTTTTTACAATAAAATTCTGGCAACCATAGCTGCTGTTTCTAACCATAAATTTTACAGAACATTTATTTATTTATTTATAAATAGTGTGTAAATGTAAAACCCAAACAGAAAAGATTTTGTTTTTAGAAAGAGACAAGGGGAGTTGTTACAATTCGAGTGAATACATGGTTAATGTTTTAAAAATCAATTTCTGTTTGAGCACAACTGGCCACAATTAACACATTTTAAAAAATAAAAATAATTGAATTATAATTATTATATTAAAATGTAATAAATTGCAATAATAAAACACATGGAAACTTTATATTATAATATACAAATACTGAAAAACGAATATAGACTTGAAACAAGTTGAATAGTAGTAGTTGAATGGCAACTAGCCCATGTCTGCTGTTTAAGTAAGTAAGGTGTGTGTTAAAGTATTCCCGGTGTGCGGTGAGCATTAAAAGGTTTTTAGGCTATGTTGAGCACTTATTAAAACATCCCCAGCGTGTGATATACGAGTGTGTGTATTTTTGGGGTTATTTTCATAAGCATGTGTTACAGTATTTTATGTGCGCAAGAAACACGTTTTATAGTATTTTTACAGTGCATTTGAGGCAAATGGTTAAAGCGTTCTCGGAATATGAAGTGTGTGTAAAAGCGTTCAGAGAGAGAGTGTGGCGCACGCATTAAAACACTGCATGTGATGTGGGTGTGTTAAAATACTCTCTCTCTCTTGCCTTCGAACGCTTCAGCACTTCCTGTCTCACAGGCCCTGCCTCCACACATTGTGTAAATATTATTTTAGCAAAATAATATGCAGTTAATAAAGTTTAATTGATCTGTGCAGCTTTGCGTGAAATCTGCATCAGTCACTCAGAGCCTAAAATCTAGACATCATCTGCTAATGTTGATTTTCTATTTAGGGTTGGTTTGGAATGTATTTATGTTTAAGAAAGTGGGCCTCGTTCATTTAAAACAGCAATTTCTGCTGTAAAACAACTGTTGAATTTTCAGCTTATAAATATCACGTAAAGTCTACAAGCATCTAAAAATCCAAGAAAACATTTAAGCTTCATCACCAGAGATTTTGTCTTCTGGTTAAGGCGTCTCACGAGGTATGAGCAGTATTTCACAACCACTAACATTTTCAACTTTAATTTTTCTTCTAGCTTTCCCACCTCTCCAAAAGATGCCTGTAAGATGAAAGCGCGGCGACCGTCCCTTATCGCTGTCTTTTGGAGCTCACCAAAAAAATATGGCAGTTCCACGTTACAGGAGAAATAGCATTTGGGATTATAGTTCTAAGGACAACCCTGACTATTCACACTTGGCATTAGCAAGACAGCCCCAGTACAAGAAGGATATTTTTTATTCCTTCAATTTAACTTTAATTACTCAAATCTCTGTGAGGGCACACAAGAAAAGCCCAGGCATTTGTGTCAAGAAGATTACCAGACTGCCCTGCCAAGTCCGTGCGTCGCTGCATCGTTAGATAGAATTCAAATTCAAATCCGGGCTAAAGACAGTGCAGCTGTCACCCCCCTGGCCTGCAAAGCACCCCTTGGATCAAAAATTAGCTGTCCTCCTCTGCCTGCTTCTCATCTCCTTCCTCTTCCCCCCTAAGGACCCTAATCCCTCTCTCCCCACTGACTGTGACAGCCAAAATAAAGCCATAAAACCCTCAAAATAATTAGTAATTAAAAATAAAAAATGTTTTTCCTTTCATTTCCAAGTCAGGTAGGGAGAGCAGCATAGGTGTCAAGGGTGCCGATTCCCGTGCCAGAAAGAGACCGAATTTTCTTTTCATTTCACACCTTCATTCACATGAAGATACATGTGCCCACGGTGGAGACGTATCAATCATGGACCGTGCATAGGGTATTGAGAAGTCTTCCACTAGGTGTCTAGCGTGAAATTTTTTTATTTTTAATCGCAGTGCTGGAACGCGCAGATGTGTCAAACTGACACAGTCAGGAAGTCCTTGGTCTCATCAGGTTAGTGAGTAATCTTTCTACAGTAGTGCTCTCTTATATCTAACGCACACTTGCTGTTGTGTGAATAAGTGCTTAGTTCACTTTTAAACATTGATCCACCCTGTTTATGCCAATTTTATTAATAGAAATACCTAGCTGTCCGTTGGCATTCCCAATCAGTCACAGTTGCTTGGCTGGTTTAAGACTTCATTGGAAATATGACTAGGTGAATCATTTGTGAGAATATATATTTATACAATATCATTCAAAAGGTTACAGTTAGTCATTTTTTTTTTAAATATGTATTGTGCTTACCAAGGCTGCATTTATTTGAAAAAAAGAATCTGCAAAAACACATGATCCTCCTTAGAATTCATTCTAATATGCTGATTTGGTGCTTAAGAACCATTTATTCTTATCAGTTTTTCTTATTTATTGTGTAAACCATGATACATTTGATCAGGATTTTATTAACAGAAAGTTCAAACGAATAATAGAATTTATATGAAGCAGAACTTTATAAATGTACTAATCGTTTTAGATTATTTTAATGTTCCCTTGCTGAATAAAAGTATTAACTTCCTCCAAAACTTAAAAAAAATTCATATGACTGACCCCATACTTTTCAACAGTAGTGCATGTATAACACATAATCAATACTTCATATTTATATTCAAAATATTGAATATACAATGATACTGCAAATATGCTGAATATTACAGAATGATGAATACTGAACATTTCATGCTGTCAAAGGAGATACTGAAGTCACAGCATCTATATCTGCAGTCTCTAGAGCCAGTAAAAGACCAGATCCTCTTGTTAAACTACTGGTCTAAAGTGATTTTATACCAACAACATGTATATATATTCAGACCATACTTCAGTTTCAAAACCAAGTGACAGACTTGAAATGCTCTAAATAGGCAACAACAGCTCTGGTAATGCGTCTAACGACTTACGCATTTGGCAGACACTTACCCAAAGAACCCCGCATTCAAGGTACACAAGTTCCTGTTTTGCCTGTGAATTGACCCCATGACCTCAGCGTCACTAGTTATATGCTCTACTGTTTAAACTACAGGGACACTGTAGGTAAAAGTACCTAGAACACACAAATAGCAGGTAAAATCATCTATTTTTAAATACACTGCATACTTCTGCAACACTTCAATTTATATTGTCAATCTGCAAGTGCGCTGCAATGCATTCTGGGATTTCCTTCTTTGAAAAGGACACATGCAATGCCTTCGGATTTAAACAAAATGAGTATCTCCGCAGGCAGCATGATTTTGGAACAGCCTTCGGGTCAGGATACTTTAAGATGCTGCCTCTGAAGGCGGCTGGCTAGGTTTTGGAACGGAGCACATGCCTACTCATGACTATTGAGTATGAGGGATTACAAGCAAATGGCACTTATTGGCTCTGCTGTCTTATTATTCGCTTCCATTAAAATAGCTTGACATCATGGCCGTGGTTTCTTACGCAGAGGCTCTGAAGTCCCCCACCCCAATCAATCAGGTCTGTTAAACCCCATAAGAGCTTCTGCAAAGCCAGATTATAGTGCCATGGTTTGGAATGCTATGTGCAGCAGCTTGTTTTTCAGCTGGAAGAGCACCATACATGTGCTATAATCGATTGGCGTGCTGAAATTACAGGAACCTTGCAAGGTTACGAACGGACCTGGCATGGGGCTGATACATTAAATGTGTCTGGCATAGCCAAGTAAAGCATCTGATTACAATTTCAAAGCACAGTCCTGGCGCTGATTAAAATCAAGAGTCCAGATGTATAGTCTGAAGCCCCCTATGTGGCAACGCTAAACAGGCTAAAGCAGCACCATGGGATGAAGCTAAGTTTATTACGGAGTTTAGCCCAATGAATGGGCCTTGCTACATCAGCCAATCGTTTACGAGACTGAGTGAATGTGGGTGGAGCTACAGTCAGGCATTGATATGTTGAGCTTCACAACAGACTCTCCAGAAAAACCAGGTTCCTGCTAACTGACGATAGTGTGCATTTCAAACATGTATTTCCTGAAGGAGTTTCCCAACTGCTTTCTGCCGATTTCTACCAAGCCGCAAAAGCCACTGCGTAACCCCACCCCCACTTCCTCGTTCCTCTCTTGGCCCCGGGGAGGGAAGGACGATTAATATCTGCCTACCTTGTTACCTAATTCATTATGGAATAGCAGTTAATTTGATTTGATATTATTTTAATAAAATTCAGTAATATATTAGATTGTTTCAGGCTATCAAAATAATTTTCCAATTATTACGGTTACTCAACCAAGTCTCTTTTTTTTCCCTTTGCGAACGGCAGTTGGTCTGACTCTGAATATATTAGCTCCAACAACTCCATCCCGTCTGAGGGAAGAAAAACTATATATGCATGATTACACCAGAAATGTTATTACTGGTAATGTGATGCCCGCAGAACTAAGAAAATGGCCTACAGTTGGATGTGTGATTCGCGCAACGTGGAGCCTTAAATGCTTTTGATTTCTGTCCTGTAGGGAGAAGTAAAATATATGTACATTATTTATTATCAATGTACAAAATAAAAATACATGCACACAAACAGAATTTCCTTTAGATATAACACATGCATCAATGGGAAAAAAAACTAGAAGTATACTACCAATTTTAAAGACACTTTTCATTACTGAAGTAAAGTTCTGTCTCATGCAAACTTTCATATGAATCAGTAATTCAGACGACCTGCAGATTTATTTTATGTTTTTGAATCTGTTCTTCCAAACAGTGTACAGAGCACATGGGAACTAGTGTTGTTACTAAATCTAAAACTATGAAAAATAATATTCATTCATTTAAAAAATGCTAAAATAAAATATATTTATTAGATGCAAAACTTAAAATGGAAATGATGAAAAAAAGTCTTGACTAATTTAAATTGAATAAGTTTAAGGTTTACTAAAACTACTAAATCGAAATAAAGAATTAAGACAAAGCTGGGACCACTGTTCAATTTTAGATAATGCAACAACAATTAGGCAAATTATTATTTAGATTTCTTTTTCTCCGTTTCTCAAATGTAAGTGAATTCAACGCTATGAAATTCAGTTGTAATGAATACATTAATGTTGTTTTACTAATTAATTTTACTTTGGAAAATTAGCTAAAAATCACTTTTTTTAGACAGTTACAGTTTTAAAGTAGATTCCACAACATCATTTGAAAAAGAAACCGATATTCTGATCACTTAAATAATGTTCAGAGAATTTAAATGCTTAAGTAAATGTACTTGGCGTGAACTTTTATCTTCTCATGCCACATGAAAATTCATGAAAAAGAGAGTTTTTGACCTTACCCAGACCACCTCATGCCAAGATTTTGTCTTGGATCAGAAACACAGAACAATGCACAATAAAGTGACTTTCTAATTAACACTCTCTCATCGGTGAAGGATTGTTGGATTGCATTTATATAGAAATCATTCGCCAGACTGGGGACCAACATTCCCATAGTCCTCTGAGATCTGCGTACTAATCATCTAGGGAGGGTCACGATCTGCCTATCGGATGCTCTCGCCTCAAATTCTGACCGAAGGGCTCCCACAAAGCGATGCTCCCCTCTTCCCTAACATTACCACTGCCAATTCGGGAAGTCTCCTGCTGAAGTGAGGGACGCTTGGCAATGAAGTAACGCTTTCTTGATGTTTTTTGATCATTCCGAAGTTAGTGCATGTGTGCACAATTCCACTTTTCCACCAAAACTTCACAGATTATTCTTTCACAAAAGAAGGTCACTCAGCAACTGTCTTTGTCAATAAATAAATATGATAGCATTTAATGACTTGGTTGACTTAAATTAAAAAGTCATTTCGAGCATGTTTTTAATTTTTCACTTGGAAGCATTTTGTTAACTTTACATTTGAATACACCAAACAAACTGATGGACCCATGGAAAATGAGTTTATGATAAAAAACGTTACTTCATCTTCTGGAAAGAGCAAGAGGGCTTTTGAACATAAAACATTTTCAAAGGCCTACAGTAGTTTACATTTGACGTCTAAGTTGAAATTCCGTTATGATAAATGATGGAAACCAGTTTGCTTTTACAAAGACATGTCCAAATCGGGCCACAAATGCCTCATTGTTGTCACTGGCCATATTTTTTGTTAAACTGCCTGGGTCAGTTATACATTTAAGCATGTGCTACATAAAAGTAGATTCAATACAGGCAAACAGTCATTGTGTTATATGTCAGTGATGAATCACTTCTGAATTATATATAAAAAAGGGGAGTCTTTCTTACTTGTTTATTTCAGAATTAAGTCCACAACTGGTTTGATGCCAGGTAACTGGGTATACTGCACTGTATGTGCTTTATTCTTAATTGAGGTCAAAACAAATAGTGAGGGGAAAGAAAAACAAGGGAAAAGTCCCAATATTCTTGTGTGTTTTATCCATCTTTACAAAAAGGTTACACCTATTTCAACCAAAACAAATGAATGAAATTTTAAAAAATAAGAAAAATAAAAAAAAATGTAAAACACACATATTCTCTCATATTTTTCTAACTCCACACACTCATGCACTGATGCATTTACATCTGCACACACAAACATGCACACACCAGCACTCAAACGCACATGCACAATCAGTCGCACGCATGCTTTTAATGGTAACAGTACACAAAGGAAAAAAAAAATGTACAGTAACTATCTGAAAACATGACAAACCACCTTTGTCTACATCAGGTAACAATGCAGAGCCTTCTAAAACACAAAGCATTAGGAAAACCGTGTTTCTCGCTCCTAAGATTCAGCTGAAGTAGAAAATGAAAACCGGAGAATGACAAGCAATGATTTATACCTCCAGAAGCAAAGATAACAGAACAATAGCGGTGGCCCTCCAGTAAGTACACAAAGGGGATTGTTGAGGTTTTTTAAGCTTTAAGGCAGGTTGTCATGCTGAATTTTTCTGCTTAATATCGCACTTTCCATTCCGATGGTCAACGCAGTTCGTTAAAACAGTAAGACAAACAGCTATTTTATATCACTGATCTGCCATTCATTCACCTGTCATTAATGTTTCCTTTTTTATTCCTGGCTAAATGATCAAGACCCGGGTATCTCATTAGTTGTGTGTGCAGAAAGCCTTTTGATGCAGCCACTCACACTCCTGGTCAATATATCCTAGCTTCAACCATCTTATTAAGTGGCATTCCAAGAACAGAACAGGCCACCAAGGGCAGCAAGCTGTCTTTCCTGGTATTAAACCAATCCTCTAATGTTTTGCGAACTAGAATATGTCCAGTGTATTATTTAAATAGTCGCTCTCTTGATGCTTTTTTTTATTCCGAGCCACATTATTTTTGGAGACAACTGCATGCTGGAGGATACGACCCTCTCTGCCAACTCTTCCTCTTTAGCCTGATTCGAATAAAGAGCTTTGAATTAAGTGGACAGCCCCCCTTAGACTAACAGCAGTGTGCCTTTAAGAAAGCGACCATGCCAGAGAAAATAATTTTGATTGACGTTACAAGGAAATTTCCAGCCCGACTGATTTAATTGTGAATGCCAGGGGGCATCATCGGGGGCCAGGTAATAGCTCTTTTGCAGGGTGATTTTTTGATCTGGGATTCTCCCCGTGGTAGCGTCCGCACGGGCTCGGAGGGCCAGAGGGCAGAAGAACAAAGAGAACTTTATGCCTGTGAATTCCACTTCCTTGCCTTTGAAAACAAAGCTTCTGGAATGGGCAGTTAAACTGTGGAAGCAGATTCCCAAGCTCATTTGATGTTAAGTCTTTAGTGTCAAGAGTGGCATATTCATTTATGAAAAGCGAGAGAAAGAGAAAAAGAGCGAGTGAAGGAGAAAGGGAGGCAGCTGCATCTTCTAACAAACAGGCTTGCTGTGTCTTGGACGGAAGAGGTGTGGATGGCTTTTCAAACGGGCCTGGAGGATTAGGGGATGAGAGCTTAATGAGAAACACATCGGGCGTCAGCTGACTGAGCTGTCAGACGGCGTACTGCGGCGGGCTGGGGAGCGGGGCGAGGGCGAACGACCTCGAACCTGCTCCTAGAGCTGACGCCGGCTGGCCGCCATGCGACCTGTCAGGTTGTGAGCTCAAATCTCGACACCAATCAACGCTGACCCTCGGATCCAAAAGCAAGTCAATCAAATCCACCAAAGCAGTTCTATGTGTATAGGAACATGTAGGGGTGACAGTAGCATTTTAAGCTACTGATCAACCAGATAAAAGTGTTCCTCAAGTCTATATGTGACCCTGGACCACAAAACCAGTCTTAAATCACTGGGTATTTGTAGCAACAGCCAAAATACATTATATGAGTAAACATTATAGATTCTTTATTTTATTCAGTAAAGAATATTACTGTTCCATTAAGATGTTTTGTAAATATATTAAAACTTAATTCTTGATTAGTAATATGCATTGCTAAGAACTTAATTTGGACAACTTTAAAGGTGATTGTTTTTGCATCATCAGATTCCAGATATTAAAATGGATGTACCTCTGCCAAATATTATTCTAACAAATATCAATATAAGAAAAACATTATGTTTCTCAATTTCATTAAACTGACACTTACAGTATGACTGCTCCAGGGTCACTTATGATATTTCGGTCGCATTATATGGTTTAGGTTCATTTAATGCTCTGCAATGAAACAATTACATTCGCTTAGTAAATACCAGTCACACAATTCGAGACATCTGTAGCGTTATCGTGAGCAGGACAAATTAATTCATCCATAACCTGAGTAAGTACGTGTCTACAGACATATGTCCTTCTTTATCAAACACTTTCAAACATATAGTACGAATTATTAATAAATTTATCATACAAAACCTTGCATGTCTGGAATATTGCTTATCATTGCTTTCTTTCCAAGCCTGAACTATTCAAAAGTTTATGACGCCACTGTTTTCAAATAGATTTTTTTAAAATATATTTACATATAATATTCCACTAAAGTTATGTGAAATATGTAAAAAACAAAAAAATGTCCTCTGATTAAAAATAAATGAAAACAGATGCTTTTAATAACATGCTAAACAGATACAGCAGAGGCTGTAATTGAACTGGCTTTCATTTCATACATTCAGGCTCTAATTGTCGTGCTTTTAGTGTATGACAAGTTGCGAGACAATTCAAATGTATGCATATGATTTTACATTGGCAGTGAGTTGTGAAGTTTCATTATGAATAAATCAAAGATTAATAAAGGGCAAAAGTGCATGACAAACAATCATCGCTTTCTAAATGTAAACACTATATCAGACATTTTAAACACATATATCAGAATGTATTTTCTACTGTGCACGTTGAGACATCTCATATTAAGAGATCATCTTCCCAGTTGCCAAGTGTTTGTTTTGAAAGAAAGGTTATTTTTTGTTGTTTTTCATCTCATGTAAAATACTCAATTTCTCGCTTCTAATGTCGCCAATCCCTGTGTGTCCAATAATTTGAGAAGGAATTTGAGATTTGAATGCAGATTTATGCATTGACTTAAAAATGAGCTGCCAGATGCAGCACAGTTGTTTGCGCTGATCGTGAGCTCACTGTATGTATCATGTTGTCCTACGGCAGTATTTGTCAGACGCTTTTGCATAAAGGTTATTTCAGGAGGAATTTTGATTTTAAACAATGTCTGTAACATTTTTAACTACAAAATGATGAAAACAGAACACTGGAGGGAAGCAACTGAGAGAATGTAAACAAACTTTCATTAAACAAACTTTCCCCTGTCAAAACGTAACCGAAGGATTTTTTTTTCGCAAGGGTTGTAAACTGAGCGTTTAATGTTTTGTTTGAAGTATTAAATCAGAATTCGTTTTAAAGCTGCAGAATATATCGAAAGCTCAAAGGGGAAAGGCCATAAAAAAACAGGCATTACAAGTCAAATAGTCTATTATAATAATATGCAATACAATACAAGTAATGAATCAAAACTAAATTATCTGAATACTTATGAAGTTATATGGATGTTGGTATCCAATTGACGAAAGTTGCGTAAATTCACTTAAGTACTTTCTTATATATTGTTCTGCGGCTAGTGAAGTGTATAAAATACGAATTAAATGTATACAAAAAAAATTTGTAGTAATAATAACACGTAAAATAGTAAATCAGTATTTTATGCCATTAATATTTCCATAATATTCCGAAAAGTGAAATGTAAAAGGATGTAAGGAGCTCTTAAAATACAGGAAAAATGTAACCATGAACTGTTTTTCTATCAAAAGGTTCTAAAACCAAAAACGATGTGGCGAATATGATTAAAAAAATTAACTGGCGACAATAGAAGGATTACTGAAACGGAAAGCAGACAATATCCTACATCACACCTATAAAAACCCTTTTCCTCCCCTTTTTTTGTTCATGCAATTTCCGATCGTTTTCAGGATTTCGACTTTACACGCACAAGTGTGTTAATTTGCCTAAACAGTTGGACACCCATCATCTCAACATAATGATCGAAATCTCAAGTCGTACATTTTGACGCCCATAATTACAATAACATTCCAATCACAAGCTACCTACTTAGCGATATTAGCAGGCCTGGTCTGATGGAGATCTTATCCCCGGTTATCTCACGCTGTTATTTTTGGATAGCGTGGATCAAAGCTCCCATGCTGGCACACTGCGTAACCTGCCCAGCGAATTTGAAACGTGTGATTTTAGGCGATGATTATTTAACCAGGGCAGCATTGTTGATTTTATTATATAAGTCAATAATCTTCTCTATTCCCCAGATTTAGTTAATCTTCCTAATTACAAATTAGCATTCTCCACATACCAGTCCTAGATTTCCAAATTAACACCCCCGCTTCTAGGGGACGGTGAATCAGCCATGCTCTCTAATTCCTCCATGGACTGTCTGACGCACAGCAGATTTCTCTCTCCACCTCCTTCTTCTCCTTCTTCTTCTGTCATTTTCCCCTCAATTGTCTGCTTCAGAGAGGAGGGTGGAGGGGAAAAGAAGAAAAAAAAAAACGAGACTGCAGCATTGGCATCCTTTTTTTTCCCCCATCACACACACACACACACACGCTGGATCAGTGTGTTTTGATCAGGAGCATTAATAACAATTAGGAATCTAAATGGTGAGGTGGGGCCTAACCGTTTCCCCCTGTCTCTCTTCATCAGGGAATATTGGCAGCGCTTGAGGATCGTTAGGTGGCGCTGCTTGGAGTACGACAGAATATCTAGATGAGGCCTGTCAAAATGTTTTGGATGCAATGCGGTAAATGAATTCTGATAGCATGTTAATATGAAGCATTGTATCATTAGACTGCGGGATCGTCAGATTTGCTGTGCGGCTTATAATGAAGACAGAATAAGACTATCTGGCAGAGTAAATTATATTTTAGCAGGAAATCGGTTTTAGAGACTTTAAACGTTTTTTTAATTTATATCGTTTGTGCATTATTTAAACGTTTCCAGGGTTGTCGAGCTTGGCCGTGATTAGATGAGCAAACATAAATAAGTAACCAAATAATAAATAACGACACAAACATACCAAAATCTAAAAAGAAAAAAGAAATCTTTTCATACCATTAATTATGTTACAACAGAAATGATAGGAAAAATCTTGCACATGTTGTTTCATATTATCAAACATCAAGCATTAGCTGGCCATGTTTACAATGCAGCAGACATTCCTCCAGTGGCTAAAATGTTTGATTTCCCCCAGAACCGATGGTCAAAACACTGAACTTTTCCGTCGCTATCCGAGCCGTCTTTGAGGGTTTAAATCCCCGCTCTTCCAGCATGAAAGCGAGAGATGAAAACACACTCTCAAAGTCCCACGTCAAATACAAAGTTAAGGGCAACAAGGGTGGAAATAAACAGATTTGAAAAAGCAATCAACATTTCCCTAAAGCTCAGGAGCTGATTTGCATCCGATTCCGAGATCATGTTTTATTTATCAGTAATCGCAACCAATCAGGAGAGAAATTAATCAATGAAAGCGTTAGCAGGAGTGATATCCGGCCATCTGGGGGTCACACTTATCTCGCCTTCAGCCCGACACGCCACCTCACTCCCGGGCACCCGCTCCTGCCCTGATCCGCCCCCACCCGCTTTCCACTGGGCTTGTCATGGGCTCATATTTAGGTGACTGATTTTTTTTTTTCTCCAATGAGCTCTAAGGAACTCCATATGGCCAGGATCAAAGGTGTTGCTGGGTGCATGGTTCTGCTTTATTGCCAGCCGCTGCTGTTAATTAGAAAACAAGATCAGAGGCAGTATTAAAATCCAATTAAATTGATATGAACAGATTGCCAAGTGATGTTCGCTAATGTATAATTGAGCACCATGCAAATTTCAGTGGCTGCCTTTTGTTTTCGCATGTCTCTTCGTCTATCTCTCTCGCACAGAATGAGCAATGGAGCTTGAAAGTTTTTTTTTTTTTTTGGCTTCTGCTAAAGATAAACAAGTTAATGCTATGAGATGGGGGCACTGCTTTCATCAGTTTAGCTAAAGCGATATTTTCCCTGGTGCTACGGGGCTGCTGGCTAAGGGGCAGAGGGGCAAGGAGAGAGAGAGCCGACCCCACAGGGATAGAGATTTGAGAACGCCTGTTTGAACATGCCCACAGGACAGGCTGGAGTAGATCAGGGACTTAAAGTGAATCATAAGGAAAGCCGGCGGCATATCTGTATCCGTTTTTATTATCAGGTGAGGTGCCATTTACCTGCGTTGATAATTACACCAAGACCAACATCAGGCGGATTCAGATCAATCTCAGAGCGATCTGACCAGTGATGTTCAAAGCTGTGGAGTCACATTTGGGTCTTGATGGCAATCCTTTGACATACAATAAACTCAATTGCTGTTCACCCCACACAGAGACTGCGAAACCTAAAAGTAAAAAGTCTCTTTTTTGTGATCCTCTATACATTTTTTGAGTGATGGTATATTGATGGTAAGTATTCACATGTGTTTATATGGGTTGTTCATTCATCATAAACACTGAGAAATCTATCATTCACCATATTGAAAGAATGATTAACAATAAAATATGATTTCTATCTGCTTTTCAGCTTTATCTATTGAACTGCCACCACAGTCAGACAGAATATCTTACAAAATAACCAACTATTTCACTTTCAATGACTAATAATAGATTCTACCAAAAAAATACCAAATCTAGAAACTTAAATGTAATATATACTCCTTTATGAACTCTTTATGTAAGCAAAAGTAGCAAAATGTCCCCTAAAAATATATAAAAGCATAATAAACGTACTTTGAAATGTTCACTTATAATAAGTTTATTTTATACAGCAGCTATTAATATAATTGTATAGCATGTGTTGCCTTTGTCTTGCTCACGGGGGGGCATAAGGCACTCTGTAAAGCTTCTTTGAAACAATGTATCGAGACGCTTTGTGAAAGGCGTGAAACAAACTATATGTGAACTGTATGATTTTGCAATGTCATTAGCGTTACACTCGCGTGTGACTTTTTGAGGAGGAGTGAAAATCATTTTGCATTGGGAAATCTTACAAGATTGATTTTTTGATTTTGTCGCTAAAAACCTTACGAGAAGGTTTTTTGCCTTTGAAACTTGATGTGTGAACCAACTAAAGTGTGTTCCCAAACAAAAGGAGACGTTGTTAAGTCTGAAAATGGGATCACATGACACATTGTTTCTCACATGTTTTTACACCTTCAATGACAATGTGTTGTCTTCCTGTTCGTGACACATCCTGATCGTGTGCGTTTGTATGTGCTAGCATGCTTTTATACATGGATCATGTACACATGCATACATTAGTATATGGCTTCATTTATATGCAAATTCACAACGAAAACACACAGCAAGACAAACATTACCGCAATCCCGTCAAACAACACAATTTTCAGTGCTTGTGCCTAATCAATAGACATCCTACATCACCACGGTGGTGACAAAACTGTGACGGAGAGGCACTAATAAGGAGCATTGTTCATCTGTGAATGACTGCACTGCCTGGAAACATGCTCTTCAGCGAGCCGGGCTACCGATGCTCCGAGGCCCCGAATCTGACAGGGGGTACCGGGAGCGCGGAGTGGCTGCAGCTGTTGGTCTTTGTGTACGTGTCCCTCCGCCCCCGACATCAGCTGAAAGGTCCTTGCAGTCAAGTGAATAGCAGGCGAAAAAAAAAATCCTTCATTCCCACAAAATAGCACGCTAATGTCAGGAAATAAAACTCGAGTATCGGAAATTGCGCCAAAAGCTTCACCGTAAATTGCAGATAAAGGGAAATATGCTTTTTTTTATGAATAGCAATAAAAAACCTCAATAATTTGCAATAAAAGGAATATGTGAAATATGTAAAGGCATTGGTGTGGCACAGGAGCTCGGAGACAGGGGTGGCTTTCGGGTTTTTTTGGGGGGTTTTTTAGTTCAGCATTGAGAAAGTCGTCGAGAGCAGGGGTTCTGATTGAGGAATCAGTGCTATTCACATGAGGTTTAAATAAACCAAATCTGGCCCAGGATCTGTCTGTAATAAATGAAAAACATGATTGAAGAAACTAAATGTATTCATCTCTTTAGATTGTCCAAGGTACGAGCTCTAATCAGACAGATTGTTAAGGCTTTTGTTTTTAAAAAAAACAGGTATAAGCTTAGTCTCATGCCATTTCTGAAGCATAGTTAAGGCAATAGTTCACCCAGAAAAATTTTATTTGGTCATTTATTTGCCAAACTTAAGTTTTTGCGAAATGTAAAAGGAGAATTTCAACAAAACAAACACCATAAAAGTAGTTCATATGATTTGTGCATTATATTCCAAGTCCTTTAAGCTGCACAATGTCTTTGTGTAATAAATAAAAATACGGTGGCTATTATATCAGTTGGATGTCAATGACAACAAATGCCTTCTCAAGTATTTTTAACTTCAACAACATCAATAAAATATAACATTTTCTGTGTATAACAACGTAAAAGTTGAGTCTATCTTGCACAAAAATACCATTTGGCTTCAGAAGACGTGAAATACACCACCAGAAATCATATATAGCACTTTTACGGTGGTTTTATGGTGATCTTTGGAGCTTGACAAACAGAAATGTTTCATTTAATATTCCCATTTAAAAATGACAGTTATCTTTTGTGATCTTTGGAGCTTGACAAACAGAAATGTTGTTTTATTGAAAATGCCCATTTAAAATGGCAATTACAGTGAGTAAAAAAAAAAAAACAGACATCCACAAATAAAATATATATATAAAAATAATAATCAGACCTTTGTAAATAAACAAGGTAAGTAACACCACCAAGGAGCCTGATCACCAACAAAAGGATGTAGTCAATGAGATCTCTGTGTTTGCGAGATGTCACAGTACATCACCGAGACCCCTTCCAAACCTCTCTGCCTCCGACTCAGCGTGCATTTCACACGCCTTAATGTATGACTGTAACATAACTGTCCGGCCATTACCACTAAATTATGCACTGGAAAATTCTCTCTTTATTAAAGTCATATTTCGCAGTGGCAGATGGTTCCACGCTGAGCTGAAGCAAGGAGCATAATTAAACGCGACACTTTCCCCTGATCCAGTTTCCAGAGCTGGCCTGGGCGGTGGGGCGTTCGCTGTGGAGCTGTGTATCGAGTCTAGTACCCAGATCTGCCACCTCTGTCACTGACTGTTAACATCCGGAAAGCCACATATATATGTGCGTGCATGCTCAGTTGTTAGAATATAACTGCATATGCATGTATATAATCATTTATCTATCTATCTACCTACCTACCTACCTGTGGATTTGTAAAATAAACAAACAATACAAAAAAAAAAATCACTAAATATTTTACCCCCTACAGTCATATTTTTAAGTATTTACATATTTTCTATACTGTGTAAAAATAAATATACTGTACATATTTAATGTACAATCATGTCGAAAAACGACATGATTGACCACAGAATCATTCAGTTGTAAACAGCACTTGAGTATTTGACTACATTTGAAAGCTATGACCCTTTTACCTTACATCATAAAAGGCTGTTTTGATCTTCGCGAAAGTTTAAAGGCCTTAGTAGCACAATCTAAAAGAGATCATTTAGGAGTGTGTTTACAATAAAAACACACCTCCTTCAGCAGTAAATTAGAGGTATTTATGCAGCTTTCTAAAATAATTGCTTCTAAATAATGTCAAGCGGCTCCCTGGATTAAATTTCCCACCAGAGGAAAGAACTTCCATAGATGCAACACTTTGAATAATTTGTTTTGATCTGTTAATACATATCAATGCTACCAGCTTAATGAGCTACTGTTACAGCATGTACAGGAAGCTGATTAACACCACTGCGGTTAAATTGTCGGCACTTCCTTAAAACACGTCAAGACTACATATATCTCAGGTGTTATTCCGAAAAATTATGCATTACAACAACATACGTGCACAACATTGTTGAAAAGTATTTTTCAAAATGATAAGCTAAAATCAAACACTAGTAAATATATAACTTGACCAAAGAGATTAAAAAAAATGTATTCACAGTGAAACAACACCTTTTTGTTTCAAATCAGTGCTTGTTTGAATTGGTTTGATAAAACGAGCATTTAACACTGGATCTAGAAAATACAAAAAAGGAAATCTGTACGTCCAAAGCCAGCATTGCTATTATATAACATGAAAAATGGTAGCAAACAATTGCTATAAATTTTATGCAGAAGAAAATGACGAAGGAAGGAAGTGCAAAGGGAAGAAAAGCAAGGAATTTGAATGAAGTCTGGCTAATGCTACTGTGTAACATTAATAATTGTGTTTTTGTGACCTGATATCCAACTTCCACGGTGTGAAGCCACTTTAGCAGCTTGAATTTTCCAGGTGGGTCCCCAGTTCATATTTTCTACTATAATGACACCCCGAAAATCACACCTCTATACAGAGCTGAACATTTTGTGTTTTTACATACTGAGTGAGACACTTGCCTCTTAAATACAGCTACCGGCAGGCAGAGATGAGAAGAAAATAGAAAAAGATAAAGAACTCTCAGACAGAGGATATGACACCTAATTGGCCCAGATATCACAGCATGAAATATTCATGATGTGATATAAAAAAGGAGGACTTTTAAAGAGAATATGGTTTGTAATGATGAGGTTACAGTATTTTATCTGGCCTTTGACTGCTGTGAGCTCCACTGACACAGTTACTGAGAGCACACGGCGCTACTGCCTCCCACCAGATCCACATTTGTGTGTGTGCGCGCGTGATGCCTGCATTAAACTCCTGTCAGTACTGAACATAACCCACGACAGCTGAACTAGGGCTGATTAGTATATTAACATCATCTATTGCTTCTCATAATATGAGTCATAGCACAAGAAAATAAAAAAAGCCTTGTTGAAGAGGTTATCACAGGTGAGAGGATGCAAGATACGCCCACCGTTTAAAATGACTACAGCAAGTGACGTTTCAGCAGAAGATGAGACTGGTAACTTATAACCCTTTCTTATCCACTGAGATTTAAAGAATGAATTAGAAAACCTGGAACCTTTCTCGCTGAATATAAGTTTTAATTTTAAAAACTGAACTCCTGGCAGTTTGTGTGTTCTTTTTGAAATGTGTTTTTTCTGAAATACTTTGAACAAAACTTTTTATCAAGTAAAAAAAAATACAGAATTAATTTCATAACATGACAACTAATTAAACACAATTAACTGCATCTAAATTTGATAATTTAATTATCTTAAATTATTGTGACAGACAAAATATTGCTTAGAAAGCTTTTACATATAAATATACATTAATGCTATATTAGTAATATTATTATATACACATTATATATGTAATATAATAGACTTTTAAGTTATCCCAATAACTGCATCTCTACATGATTACTAAAGACATTAGTAATATTTTGCAGTACATAAAAAAAACATATGCAAATATAAATATTTTTCTTCACTGTACAGATATTTTGCTAGAAAATAATGATATTTACAATATATTCATGCGCTAAATTGACTATGCAGATTTTGAAATAATAACCTACAGTACAAACACTTTCGTTTGGTCACCATTGGTTTTATCTCTCTCACAGCAGGAAGCACATCTCTCATCCTTTTTCCAATGCTGCTTTCAGGGCTTTCTTGGAAAGGTGCACAGGTGAAGTATGTGAAAGTAGGTTTCTACAAGTATGGCTGGAGTGGCCTCTTACTGCCCTTAACTCAGAAACACAGAGAAACACACAGACACACACACACACACACACACACAGGAATACTAACAGGCATCTCAGGAAGCCAATGAGCCAGTGCCAGGGATCCGTGCGGATGCCAGACTGCCCCCTGCTGTAATAATCTGGAAGAATTACATCAAGAGGAGTGAAAAGAGTGTGTGAAAGTGTGTGTAGCGTTTGTGTGAGTGAGAGAGAGACAAAGAGACAGGCAAAGAGACAAAGCGAGAGAGCGGGAAAGAGAGTGAGCGATTTTTATAAGGATATAAAACTCATATAGGGCTTGTCACTTGTGTGTGGCGCTCTCTCTGGGTTCTGCATCACAATGAATGACATCACGCTCACACAAAAAGGATCTGGCGATGGGCGCATTAGAGTCCTTTGTGAGTGCAGACCTTGGCACATTTCACCTTAATGAGTGGCTTCCAGCTCCGCTCCACTCAATAGTCTTCTCGGTTTTTTTTTTCTAATGGATTGCTTTTATGATTTGCCTGAAACTGTTGGCTCGTGCCTCACGCTCTCTGTGTTACCGGCTTGGCCTTGGTCAGCCACAAAAACGTGTGAGACCAACATTCTCCCAGTCGTGCCACAGAAAAGAAAGGGGAGGGGGGGGGAGAGGTATTGAAATAAGAGAGAATAAAATGGAAAACCAAAATGGTTTTGGTGCTTTGTTTTATCTGCAAGTAATTAAATCCATTTTCCTCTTCCCTTTCTTCCATTTTTCTGTAAAACCAACACTTGTAAAATTTGGCCACATAATTGTCTGCATGGTAGACGCAACTGCAGCCAAACTATACCCATAGGACTTGGAGCTGCTGACATCCAAACCATTTTGTAATGGAATGTTTCGGAATGAGCTCTGAGCCGGGTACAGCTAACAATGAATGCAGATTTGAGAGCAAGTCCCTGCTTGGTAATCTTTCCCGAACCACGCAGCGTCCATTCCATTACACCCAAATAATCTTAAAGCTCAGAATATGAAACTGGACATAAATTTAGCACAGAATTCTGACATTAATTGTATTATAATTTAAGAATAATCCACTCTCCTTGCAATTTTTTTTTTCATTTTCTTGTTGCAAACTAACCATTTCAAAAAGCAAATTGTGATTTAGCATGCACTGTATTATAGTTCCAGTTTATTTATTCAAATACCCACAATTCCTGCTGTAAGAGTCACAAGGGCCATTAACGGCCACTGTGAGAACCCGGCAAGGGCAGTCTGGGAAACACAGCCCTGACTGAGTCGCTATCCGGACAGGCCCACCATTTCTACCTGACACTGATTTCTTCATCTGACAGTAATTTCAACCCTTACAGTTAATGAATAATGGAGTGAATGTGCTTAAATTCTGAAGACAGAAGTCAGTTTAACATAACCACTGCCATCAGCGCTGACATTAATTGCTCCCTAATTCTGGCAGTCGTGGCTCAGAGAGGCCTGGAGGAGAGAGTAAGTGCATGAGTGGAGAATGGATATAAGCCCCTGACATGTAGGGAGAGTGACAGTGAGGACCAGTAACTTGCAGGGCGAGCAAAAGCCCTACGAGGCCAGTGGAGGGACCCTGTCTGGAACGCCAGCTATGGAAAAGTGGGCGGAATTGCTGTTGACCTCTATACTCGGAAATTAAAAGTGAGGTCACTTTTCTTTTCCGTAAGTGCTCTTTAGCGATCCAGAGGTGTGGTGGCTCTGGTACATTCAGAACGTCGAGAGCCATCAGGTGAACTGGACAGGTGGGAGAACTAGAATTATGACTAATAACACTGACATCATGAACATTTAAAGACCACCTGGCATTTCTTGTGAAGTGCAGCTTGCCTTTCAAGTGTGGATGCAAGGACATATAAAAAAAAATAAATAAATAAATCTAAAAAAGCTTAAGTTAACATAATAGACGGTATGAATTGCTATTGTACACATGCAACTATTCAAAACGCTGAGGTCAGTGCTTCTTATTGGTTTGAATGAAATTGTTTTATTTTATTCAGCAAGGATACATTCAATGAAAACATCACAGGAAAAACTTTAAAATGGCAAAAGATTTCTTTTTCAAATAAATGCTGTTCCTTTTAAATGCTCTATTATTTAAAGAAACCTGAAATAATGCAAAAAACAACTGTTTTTAAATGTTTCTTGAGAACCACAAAAGTAGTAGTTTTGGTATATATACATATATATATATATATATATATACATATACATATACATATACATATACATTATATATATATATATATATATGAGATATATGTGTGTGTGTGTGTGTGTGTGCGGGTTTATGTGGTTTATGAGGACACAAATTTGTATAATGACATGGGTATGACAT
>JAUMHQ010000078.1:5892462-5916457 GCA_032361165.1 Enteromius paludinosus | reverse complement strand
TCGGATGAACTTGTCTTCAGAAGCAGAGGTTACTCTTGGTCTTCCTTTCCTGGGTCGGTCCTCATGTGTGCCAGTTTTGTTGCAGAGCTTGATGGTTTTTGCGACTCCACTTGGGGACACAATTAAAGTTTTTGCAATTTTCCGGACTGACTGACCTTCATTTCTTAAAGTAATGATGGCCACTCGTTTATCTTTAGTTAGCTGATTGGTTCTTGCCATAATATGAATTTTAACAGTTGTCCAGTAGGGGTGTCGACTGTGTAGTAACCTGACTTCTGCACAACACAACTGATGCTCCCAACCTCATTGATAAAGCAAAACATTCCTCTAATTAACCCTGATAAGGCACACCTGTGAAGTGAAAACCGTTTCAGGGGAATACCTCTTGAAGCTCATCGAGAGAATGCCAAAGCAGTAATCAGAGCAAAGGGGGGCTATTTTGAAGAAACTAGAATATAAAAGATGTTTTCAGTTATTTCAGTAACTCCACATGTGTTCATTCATAGTTTTGTTGCCTTCAGTGAGAATCTACCAATGTAAAGGGTCATGAAAATAGAAAAAACACATTGAATGAGAAGGTGTGTCCAAACTTTTGGCCTGTACTGTATCTTTAATCTAATTAATTACATGGTGTGGTGTTTAATTAATCAAATTAATCGCACATCAAATTTGGCCAAGAAATGACTCCCAAAAGATCATTTAAAAGTCATTGTTGCATAAAGCATCAAATGGATATTCCAAAAAGTAGCATCAGCAAGAAATATTTTGATTGAAAAAAATTTATTACATATACTCTTTTGAAACATGATGACAAAATTTTCATTTGTGTTTGGGTGAACAATCAATCTAATTAATTTTAGTTTTTTATATTTGTTATTATTATTATTACTATGGAAATATGACATTATTTCTGCCAAAAATAAAACTTTAAATAATAAAGTTAAACTGCCAATGGGTGGTGTAAATGTCATAATGATTCATTCATTTGAATCATTCTAATGACTTATTCATTCAGGAATGAAGTAAATGGTTGTTTTTGAATAGTCCATTGAATCATTAGGCTTGTTCCATTTGAAGCGGAACATCACCATCATCAGACCAATCGGTGTGTGACATCAAAGTGTGACAAGAGCAGATGACTCTACATGCTTTTAAATCACTTTTGCGGCACTTTGATGTCATACATTTCAAAACCAATGCGCCTATGACAATGGTACAATGCTAAATGATTCACCCAATTCATTTAAAACATGAAATGCTGCTGTGTGTCTGTTGTACTTTTCATTAGGGAAAATTAACCAAAACAAACTGAACTGTTGTATAAGATCGGTTTCACATTTGCACTTTTGTGATACGGTTGCACTCAGCCTGTTGCTGGAGTGATATTGCTTAAATATATGTATGATAAATATGAGACAAAACTCAAACGGAGCTAAACTTTCATAACTGTGAACCATCATCTACTCACTTCATCGCAGCGTAGTAAAAGGTGCCGAACCACACTGTAGAGGTCACCAGGTGCACAGGGATCATGACTTTGCCATACTGCTTAAAGGTTTTCTTGAATCTCTGAATGAGGCCAATGGAACTGTCCTGCAGAGGGTCCAGATCCTCCTGCCCTGGAGGATCTCTGCTGCTGTTCCTCTGAGAGGTGTGCAAGTGTGTCCAGCAGCCGTGGGCCGCGGGGGCCAGCATCTGTGCGGGAAGGTTGCAGGACGCACCTCTGGCCTGCAGCAGGACTCGAGCACACACTAACCGCTGCATCCTGTCTGCCAAAAGACAAACAAGACCACAGTCTGACTCTGAGTGCAAGACATTGGCCAAATACAGCTCACAAAAACGCCAAACAAACAAGACAAATTCACAAAACTAAAGATATAAACAGATGGTCAGTAGAATGGGATGCGCATTAGAGTGGGGTGCAAACTGTGTGCACAAACAAAAAAAAAAGTGTAATACTGCTTTAAATTGTATTGTAAAAGTTTTTGTGTAATTAAATTGTAATTCTGTTTTTTTTCTGAACAGAAAGTAAATATCATTATTTTTTTTCTTGATTTTGAAAATACCCACTAAAATGGCATTCAGTATAACAATCTTGCCAGGTATTTTACAACAAAAAACTATTTTGACATTAAAACACCAATTACTTTAACCCCAAATACTTATAAGTTGTCATTTAATATGTTATGTTTTTAATTTGCCACTCTCCTAGGATCTGCCCATTTGACAGTGAGATTTTTTTTGTTTTACTTATTTAACCCTCTGGGGTCTGAGGTGATTTTGGGGCCTGTGAGATGTTTTGACATGCTCTTATATTTGTGCTTTTTTCAGCTACTTATAACATATTATTGACCAACCTGTATTTTTTCTTGTAATCATCACTACCTGTTCTACAATAATATGTGACCAAAATGAATTTACATGTTTGCATTTTTTAGGAAAAAAATATTACGCGTAGTTAGTAGGTTTTGTGAAAATAAAACTAGCTGAAATAAGGCCATTTAACTCATACTTAAAACATTTTTTTATTTTATTAAAAAATTATATATTTTAATATGTACAAGTCAGAATATGCATGTTTTTATGTATAGACATGTACATATTTGTGTGTGTATTTATATATACTTAATAAATATATTTACACATGCATATATATATATATATATATATATATATTGGATGTGATTAATTGCAAGTAATCATTACCTTAGATTCAACTTTCCCTCAGAATGATATCTGACAATTTGTTACTACTATTTTAAACAACAATCAAAATAATGGTAAACGCATCAGTATGTGCCATCATTTACTTTTGGTATTACACTGATATTTTAAGCACATCGATTTCTATTCATAATGCATATTAGCATTTACTTACCAGTTTTCAAGAGTAAGTTACTTGAAAGTTCAAAATTCGGACATTACAACGCGTTTACGTCTGATTTTATTTGAAGCTTGTGATTTCACTTATCCTTTGGTTAAAAAAAACAGACAAACCCAGTAGATTTTGTAATAAATATATCAGTTGACATTCATTATTTTTCCTACCTTCAATATCCCATCAATAATGAGGTCACTGGTGCTGGTTCAACACCTCAAGAAAACATAAAAGATATACATTAGCTGAACACCCTCAATCACATTTACAATGAAACTTTCTCCAAGTAAAGAAATCAGTCGTATTTATAACTAAAATGTTTAGGATCAACTTGCGTGAAGTGTAGTCACCAAACGCGAGTCAGCTAGCTTTGCTAAGGGATGCCTACTGACTAAAACTAAACTAATCAACGTTTAACTCGTCCTGTGTCTAAACAAACACAAACGATCAACGGAAATATGCACAGCTACATACATGAGTGACTAAGTCCTGCATGATGTAATTTCCCCATCACATACACATTTTATTCACGTCCCTTCTGTCATTCGGAGAACCCTCGACCAGACGCAGCAACATTACACATGGTGACTGCGCGCGCTCGGGGTTGTAGGTAATGTGGTACAGTCGTGCTGAAGAGAACTGACGCAAAGGCTCTGTGGAACTACATTTCCCAGAATGCATCGCAATGTCGCGAATGATTGGTCTTTACACGTGCTTACTAAAATACAGTCCTCTAGTAAAAAAAAAAATAATTAGTGCTGTCAATCGATTAAAAAATAAAATCAACTAATTAATTGCATATTTTTCTGAAATGAATCGCGATTAATTCCAACAGTAGCATGTTTAAATATACTTTTATATTGCAATAATTCCACATTCAAACATTAATGTACAAACAACATAAAGACAGTACAGTACACTGGAATAGTTTTTTCCCCTAGCCGCTATTTAATCATCAAATAGCCATTCAACATTACAAAGCTATCTCATAAAACCATTAAACCAAACAATCTTCACATAAAACCATTATAATACCAATACTGATTTCTTTATAAAATTGTGCCCCCTCCCAACAAAAACAATTTTAACCACTGACTATAGTCTTCAACATAACAGTATATTGCATCAAGAGCTATCAAATTTAACATTTAGACTTTAAAAAAAAGAACTTCGAAGTTAAGTGAACTTAAAACAATCTTCACATAAACCACTATAATAAATGTCATATTTACTTGAGCACTTCAGCAGAAATATACAGAAACTGAAATTGAAGTGATCAGACAAATTCTAAATCAAATATAGATGAATCCATAAAGCTATCTCCTTTTTTCTTTGTCCTTTGATTAACAGACATCACAGCAGCTGGTTATTTTGGCTGCTTTTCTTTAAGAGCTGCCGCTGCTTAATATGACGCAGTTCTGACACAGATCTTATGTATTCTTAATTGTTTTTACCTTTTCGGACCCACTTCAGGTCAGGCGTGTTAAGATGAGTGAGACAGCGCTGGACTGCTCCAGAACATTTCAAAGACATGTTCTTAAATATGGCTCATATAAAATATATTACATGCTTGCACAGTTTTAAAGCAGCTTTAATCGTCTTTTTGGAAGCTTCATGACTTAACTGACCACGACGTTGAATGTGCGTAGCCTATTTCGTGCTTTGAAATGAAAGGATACAGCATACAGCGTGCTCTGGTATCTTTGTGCATGTATTTGAAGAGCGCACGCTGCAAGCACAGAACCGTTTGCCTGGCGCTGAAGAGAGGTGGAATACGCGTCTGAAATGTTTCCCATTTGATGTGGTAGTAAAGACGTTCTGCGACTGAATAAATGCACTTCTTGTCATGAGAAAAAAGTGACAGAAGCAGCAGTTGTGAGTGGGGTGACCAATCCTAGCCACGCCCCTGCGTTAATTGTGTTAAATAAATAACAGTAAATTGTATTTTTGATCAAAATAGCAGCCTTGGTAAGCATCTCGGTGACAGACTTCTTTTAAAAAAATATTAAAAAGTAAACACTGCAAAAAAAACTTTCAAACAGTCATTCAGTTTCTTTCACTGATTCAATAGATTTAGATTTTTCCACCACTGATTATTTCAGTTATATTTCTTTAAAATATCTTTTATGTCTTAGAAAGTCATACAGATTTGGAACAACACGAAGGTGAGTAAATGATGACAGAAGTTTAATTCTTCCATGAACGTTTCCTTAAACACCAGTTGTAAACAGAGCAAAAATTAAGGTACTTCTCTTGCTACACTCAATGCTTAAGGCAACCAGACAGAGTGTGAAATGAGACATGGTCATATTACAATACCTCTCCTTAGCCTAACCTGTCAAACATTAAGCATTGCTCAGCCACCAGAGTAAAAGTAAGACACGTGTATGTGGGTATATTTCATATGCAGAAAGAGTGGCGGGGTCATATTAAAGGGCTAAGCTTTTGCTTTCCGCCCAGTCTTCAGGGCTTCCCGCCCAGAGCCGAGGGAGCAGCCTAGTGCCCGGGTAGGACAAACAGTACGGCTTCAAGGTGGCACTGTGTAGTCTGAATCAGTGCTCTCCTCACGCCCCAGGGCATCCGCGCCAAGGCTGCTTTCATTTGCACCCACCACCACACAAAAAATAAAAAACGATGCAGGGATTTGAATAATTCTGCATCGTAGTCACACAACAAAGGTAGGCAGGCGAAAGGGAAAAAAGACTATGGAAGCTGAAATTTTGCAGGCTTCTCCTCTTTGCTATGCTAAGGCTTAGTGCACAAGCAGCGGGCAACATTTCAGGTGCAGCAGAGAAAGGCTGATAAAAGCAAGCGTGGGATTACACTTCATGACCAAAGACATTCATCTCTCCTTTTTCTTCATTTCTCCTTTCCTTTTTTCCCTCCTTTTGTTCAAACGGCATCCTCGGTTTTTCCCTGTCAGCTCATCAGGGTAAAGCCACTCAAGCAGAATGCCTCAGCGCTGCTTGTATAATTAGCTGGACATCTCTTTCACCTTGCTGCACTGATAGTGGAGTGTGAGGCTTATGTCCCCTGAGGCATGTACAATCCCCTCCACCCCCACCCCGTCCCCATCAGGCCAACCAAAAGTCTTCCTCCACACGTACTCTACTGTACTGTCCTTTACGCCTGATGCACATTGTACAATTGGCCATGATTTAGAGATTCAATTTCATAATCACAAACAATTTCTTAATTGCTTTGTCAAAACGGACGGATCTCAAGCCTTCAAAAAATTCTGACAGTGTCTGAAATTTTACTCTATATTCCTACATTACGACTGAAAATGTAATTGATGACGTCTCGGTGAGAAGCTCAAAATTTAGATTCAAAACATATCAAAGTTATGCATGCACAAATATCAAAATGATGGCCAAAACTGATAATCTAATAACCGATAAATTGATGCACAAATATTTTACACAAATATATTTATATAATTTATATTTTATATCAATATATTTAATATATAACCTTAACATATTTTTCTTAAATATATACATGCATGGGTCTGTATACATAACAAATATACACGTTACACACACATATACTATGTAAACAAAAACCTTTTTTTTTTAATGCAATTAAGCAGGATTAATCATTTGACAGTACCAGCTACAAGTGAATTTAAACCAAAAAAAACATTGTTATGTACAGTATGAAAAAAAAGAGATTTAGAGAGTTGCTAAACACGTTTTTTAAGATTAATATTACATTAGCATTAAGTAAAAATCAAATAAAAATAATTAAATAAATAAAAAAACAGCTTGCAACAGTGGTTAACATATTTTCATTTCACCATTCATTTTAAAAATTAGTAAAAATTAGTCTGACAGATTTTCCAACCCCCTTTACAGAATATATGAATCCCCTGATCACTGGCCGATACTGCAGATAATTATTTTATACAGATTATTTGGTGACACAATGTTTGCATCCCTTGTTCAAATTGTCAACTTGCAAGTGCAGCATGTCCTTACATTCAAATTAATGTTTTTTTTTTTGTCTATATACACTTGACAACCTCACAAACAATTAACTATTTTGACACACCCTGTTGTGTGACCAAACAGTGATCTACCGTCTTCTCTGCCCATCCAACTCACTCCTGTGCTCCCGGCATACACCAGAGAAACAACGATACATTTGAAATAGAATAAATGACTCAATTATGAAGACAGAGCACGGCAGTACTGCGATGTGGAGGCAGGAGTGGTGAGCGCGATCAGAGGCGTTAACTCAGCAGGGCGTTAATGCAAAATGGGCCAAACTCCCCAGCAGGGGCAGCAGCTGAATGACAACCACCTAACTCTGCTGACGGCCCCAATCAGCCCGTGCTGTCCAGGCAGGAGGCCACTGGCACCACGGGAGTTACTCACAGCTGCCGCACCACTAGGACAGGTACCCAGATCCCTCACACCACAGCAAGCACAAAAACCATGACAAAATGATCTCAATCACCAAAAACTCATGGATGTAGGATACCAGGTGACAAATATACTCTAGGTACTCTAGGTGTGAAATGCAGATTTTGTCTTGCACAAAAGTTCACCATTAATTCCCTGTCATCTATCATTATAGGGCCATTTACACAACAACGTTTTCAGCCAAAAACATGAAAAGATTTAATGCGTTTTGATGGTTCGTTTAAATGACAATGGACTTTTAGGGACTGTAAACGCACATTTTGATGAGGACATCATGCCTGTGCGTAGTACGTGTTAGCTATGTAAACATTTGCAGTATGTGTCAATTTTAAAGGCAAAAGCGAACAAAACAAACACAACAATGGCAGTATATGGCACTGTTGTTGCTGCTCAAGAGTTTGCTAACGCTTCTTTGGTAAAGTGTGGATTTACTTCACCAATATTACAACCAACAGCACAGACGCATCATATAATCGTCACTTCCCTACAGGTACTGACCTGACATACTGTATGTAATACATACATTAAAAAATATATAAATAAACCTCAACCAGTTTAAAATTGCTTGTCGCTTTAATATTTTTACGTCACGCCTGCTTAAGACATGATGTAAAACAATAATGTGTTCATGTTCGAATCCTAATGCGGTCTTGGTTAAGAAAATGATTAATGAGACCTAATGAATGTGTGACTGGCGGAAGGCGATTCGGAGAAAAATAATATCAGCTCTTTGCCTTCATCTATGCTTCATCATGACACAGGATTCAGTCACTTTTATCTAGAATGCAGTAATTATTCACTTAAAACTGCTTAATGTTTGTCAACGAGGTTGAAAATGAGGTTAAAAACAAGGTCATGTATTCAGAGCTTTCTCAACAGGATGAAGAGAAGACAGTAAGAAAAGCATTCATCAAAAGCCATGGCAACTTTACGTACACAAGTTCATTTGTGAATAGGAGAATGCTGAATGTGATATAAGATTGTGCTGTCTGATGTCTACCCCTGTATATCATGTCATATTCAAAACAAGACAGGATGAACAGATTATGCAACATATTACAATAGATGATCAAATAAAATTAAAGGTACTGTATGTAGGATTGAGACCGAGTGGTTGAACAAGGTATTGCAGTTCAAATTCAAAATATTGGAGATTGTTTATTTTCACTCGGCCCCTCCTACTCAGACTTGACGCACACACAGGTTGCCAAATTAAAGACAGCAACTAGAACAAGCGCAATGACGATGGAATGTGCTGTGTTTATGCAGAGCAGGCAACCTGGATGACGAAACACTACTGACTTTGTGATTGGGAGATAGATGGAGGGTGGCGCTTCAGACCAAAACAAAACATGACAACATAAACATCAGTTTAGGGCTGCAACTGCGCTTTTTAAATTAGTTGTAACTAAAACCCCAAGCCCCGCCCCACGACTGACAAAACAGTGTTCGCGCGAGCAGGTGAGAGAGGATTGAGCGCAGGAGTGATCGTTCACGAGTGCTTGACTTGCGCACGGATTACACATCAAGCTCGCGCGAGGGTTTGAAATGAGCTCGCGGCCCGGTTTCTTCACATGTACATCTGTTTTCCTCTCGTGGAAATCATTTCCCGCGCTCGCCAGCATCAGTGGTGCGCTCGCTTATTAAATGGAATAGATTTGCCGCCATAGATTAAGTGTGTTTTTCGCGAGCTGGTTGCTGCTGCTGCGGCGGGGCGGAGCATCATCTATCGACCCAATTACAAATACATTTCTTACATATGGTTCCTTTAAATACATGCATGTTAAAACATCCATAAATTAATATTTATAGACTTTACTGGCTTTTAACAAATCTAATTAACCTTTAAGTCCATGCATGTCAGTTTCAATATAGTGTACACTTAAAAAAAAAAAAAACTTTTGAAAAAAGTACTTTTTTCTGAATAAGTGAATAAAAATACTTCATCCTGCACTACAATGCTCTCTAGTTTAAGAATGCCCTTATGTGTAATAGCAACACAAATTACTAAACAACAAATGACAGAGCAACAGGAAACATAACTTAAATCTTTACAAAGTGCACCACTTTTAATGGTGTTTGTATTTTATCCATTTTTTTCAATAAGGATAAATAAAAAAAAAAGTCTTACATGCCATGAACAAAGCCAATCAACTATGAGATATAGATTTATTGATTTTATCTCTAGAAACTATTTATTCATACTGGCTATAAAAAAGGGACAAACCTTCCTGTTCAACAAGAAATACATCAAGACATGAGAAAAAAGCTGTATTAATATATTTTATCGGATCTATAATGTTTGAGATTTGTTAGGATGAGTGAAAAAAATGCTTTTTGAATGAAACGCTCAACAGTGTCAGAAGATACAGCGCACTTCCCTCTCTCTCTCAGTCTCTTTCTTCAGTTTTTCCCCTTTCAGGGAGCTCTTTTTCCTCTGGAGGCAATCACTCACAACCCCTCCTCTGTGTGGTTCTCCACTCAAGACCTGAGCAGCTTTTCAACTTCATCTTGTCAATACCGGGATAAGGAGTCTGCCTGAAAGTTCATTAATTGCTGAGTAACCTATGCTTCAGTTTTGCTAATACCCAGTTCTATTGATGTTTTCTTTCCCATGGAGTGGGCCAGGTTAACCCCTACACCCCACCCCAGCTTCCTGCCAGAAACAGCCCATTGTCAAGCCCCGCATCACGCCACAGAGATGTACAAGGGGCATAAACAGGGCATCATTATGGTAGGACCCAGTGCAAGGGAATGCTGGGATGGTTGCGTACCCAGACCCACCTGCCCTGGGAGACTCTCCGCTCAGCCCTCGCCTTACACAGCTTGGGGCCTGGGCAGGATGTATAGGCCCTGACCCCTGAGGTCATGTTCCGTGCGCAAATTCAAAAGCTTGACATCTGTTGCCTGGCTTTTTGATCACGCAGAGAAAGAAAAGCTCAGACCGCTTGTCAGCTCAACACTTGTCCTACGTGAAATAATATCCCTGCAAGCCACCTAGGCCATAATTAAGGGGTTTTGTTGTTTATTTTCTTTTGTTTTGTTTTTGTTTAGACCAATGAAAAGAGAATTGAAAGTAGGATGGGTTGAGTTTTGCTGGGAAAGGGTCTGCTCTTTGTTTTACGGGACAATGGTGTCCATTGAGCTTATGCAGGGAGGACTTCTGTCACGCTGGCCTTAACCCTATAAAGCCTACTGTATCATATTCGATACGTGAATTTCTAAGGCCTGTAAAATATTAACATCTTCAAAAATGTTCTACACAATCTACTATAAGCCTTCACACTTTTTTTGCAATTAAAAAAGGTATTGCTTTGCATTGGCCTATACAATTTGCCTCCCTTTAGTATAATAACAAAGACATTTATACATAGAGTGACATCTATCTAGTTTTGCTTAGTTCAGGAATCCGAATAAAACTGGAGGGTTTTCTTCCTTCTACAACTTTTATGCAAGAATTAGATAGATGGATAGATAAAGACTTTATACATTTTCCTTAGTCCTGTGTTTGCACTTCACATTTTTCCCAGGTCATGACAGTGTTTTCAAATCCATAACCATATCAGTTTTACAAGACATCAAACCGTTTCGAACATTAAAACAGTTTGAAACTGTTAAATGCATTTGAATGCCTTTTTACATGAAATGCAGCATATTCAGATGTTAAACAAACGAGTCGCTTTGAATACCACATTTTCATTTAAAACCCACCAGAACGTGAGAAAGACAATATGTATGAAAATGAGTTTTGGATCCTAGCTACCTCTCTCTAAAAAATTGTCCTGAGACGCAGAGGAACTTTCCCAAATGATGAGAGGCTTATCCTGTTTTGGGCGCGATAGACGTGCCTTGTGGCTTCTTGAAGGTCCCTGTTTTTTGATGCGAAGCTGTTTAATAGTTTCCTGGCACAGTTGGCATGGTTACCAGTGGAGAAAAGCAGCGACTTAAACCTTGTGACTGAATCTTCCTGAACCCGCGATAATCTTCGGCCAATCTCCGTATTAACACCCAACTTCTTACTCGATCTGCCTTCATGCCCCCATCCCAGCCTCAGCACACGCTCGCTTCCCAACGCCTCACAAAGGCTTTTGTATCGGGATAAATGGTGTAAAAACTGGCGCCCCTGGAATCATTTCCCACCAAAGCCCTTTTATTGCCAGACATGTGGCATTTGTCTTTTTAATTTAAAAAAGAAAATATCATGCAGTCTGTGTTGACTGCCGAGAACGTGCCGTGGTTGTTCGGCATGATGCGAATGATGAAAATATAGATGAGGGGTTTAGCGTTCTTGCGCGGCCTGCTTACTGGCCCAGAAACGGCGCGTAGGGCGAGTGCGCGAGCCAAAGCCTTTAACAACCCCTGCCATGATTAAAACACTATATTAAAATGACATGGGTGGTGGAAACGCATTCTTGCCCTCAGCTCCTGAACCAAAATCTGCGTTATTTATTACCGTGGCCTGTATTGACCGGGTTACATTAGCCATTTTCATTTATGTATGTATACGATGATTGCTTGCGCCTGACAGACAGTTTAAATGATCTCACTTTCAGAGTGCAACAGCTAAGTGTGTTTGGGCATATTCACAGTCACATTTAAAGAGATTGTGCATGATTTATATCGTTTCCATATAAATCTGGTCATATTCAAAGTAGTTTGTAACTTGGCACTTACGTGCTCGGTCCTGATGCTCGCTGTCGTTTGGATCTTAAGTGTCGGGCGCGTGATAACTCGTAACCTGGACGACTCTCCATCAGAGGTGTCAAGACGAGATAAACAACATTTCCCTTGCGGATAATATAGTGTATTATTGCAGACAGCGTCTGGGAATTGTGCTACGCTTTCTTCATTTGGTGACAAGGAGCACAACCGATAAATGATTAAGGCCTGGACAATATAATACCGGAAGCGAATTACTTGTTACATGGCTACTGAATCTGTAGCGCGACCAGCGTGGTCCGAATCGCGAACGAATGACTCTTATGAGCTGGTTCCTATTAATTAATTTAAAAATTATAATATTAATTATAAGAATATGGATTGTCATTTTAAGTGAATCAGACACAATGCAGTGCCTTTATTCTTTGAAAGAATTAGACGATTCGATTCCAGAAAGAGTCTTAATGCTCGGTTCTTTTTTCTCTAAACGATTCTGATTCCTAAACGAAACATTCTAACCAGGAAATTGCATTGACCTCCAGTTTCACAGACAAGGCTTAAGCCAAGTCCTAGACTAAAATGTAAATCTGAGCTGTTTCAAGTGAAAGAAACGTGCACTGAGTGATCTTAAAACATGCCAGTGCCATTGTTTTATCTTGAAGTGTAACCCCATGCTTTTTTCTGTTTATAAAAATAAGTGTCCTAAGTGAGCAATGGCATAATCCTGGTTTAGACTATACTGTCTGTGAAACCAAGCCTGAGTGTACAAAATACTATATTATAAAAGTGACCATAATTAAGTATTGAATTAATCGCCATGTAGGCTTTTTGTTATTTTTCCTTTTAGCTGTTCAGGTCATTGGACTGCAATTGCTGTCTCTAAAACTTAAGTCCGTGAAAAGTCATATAAAGTTTGTGCAATACTTTTGCAAGAATGACATGAGATTTATTTCTTGTTTGCTGATTTGATCTGTTTTTTAGACATTTGAAATGAGCTAATTTGGCAGCAGACTGCTGAGGGCAATATATGCAGTATGAAGCAGCTTTTATTTTATCCAAATATTTCTTCATCGAAATAAATAAATAAATTGTTAATTGAGCCATTAAGGAACCAGAATCATTAAGAAGGATGGGAATTGGAACCGGAACTGTTAAATTTCATCTCTACTGTCAACAGTATGCCCAGTGAGGGGTCCAAAAACTGCATCTGTGCACAGTACAAACGCATACACACACTAACATAACAGGAAACTTCAGCAGTCAGAGCAAAAAACACCAGATAACAAGGACGAGTGGACTCCTGCCGTCAGCTCAGTTCCGAGACAATACATGTCTGCTGCAAAGACATGTGTCTGTATTTCTTAACAAACAAGCGGACACCCAGAGTTGTGGGCAGGGTCTGATCAGCTGTCAGTCGGCCTGGAGAATGTCACAGAAATATACTTCAAGTATGCATTGCTATACTGAAGCCCTAGAAAATTGTGGTCACTTCTTTGACTTTTTGACTGTCATCTCTGTAAATATTCTTTTCTCTTTTCTTGTTGCTTTATTTTTATTTCTTTGGGGGTGGGGGGGGGTAAAGTTCTTCATGAGAACGCCTTTCTTTCTCATCTTTGGCTTCACTTTGAATGTCACCGGTTTCTCAGGATTGACAGAATAATATGCACTCATCATTTTGCAGACGCAAAAAAGGAACTGTGAACACTGGGTACATTTTTGGGGGTATTTGCTTCTTTTTAATCAGTGGAGAAAGACTGACATGTCCAATCATAATAACACATCAACTGCTAAATGGGCCTTTGCAATCACTGTCAGTTCCATTCCATTAGGGAGTCCTGTATGTACGGACATCAATCAGCTTTTTGTGGTGTTATTTATTCATAATTTTATAATTTAACTATTTATCTGTTTATTCATTCTAAACAATTGCATTCTGCACTTTGGCTATGCCCTTGCCTAATCAAACAATGATGCCACAACAAATTGCTTGTGTGCAGGTTGTCAGATTTGACAATAACAGTTTTTTTTTGTTGTTGTTTTTTACAGTAAGTGCACAGTTATTTTTATTTAAAAATGTCAAAAATTTCTAAAATCTTCCAGATTCCTAAAAAAATTTAAAAAAGAAGCAAATTCTGTGTGCTGCATGGTTGCAGGATTAAAGAAGTGGAATATATCGCCCGGTATGAAATCCAGCATAACTTCTAATTCTATGTTTTTTCATTTTATGTTATGCCGTAGAAAAGCCCCTTCATCGACTTGTAACCCCTGCATAAATTGTATACAAAATAAATTATATGAAAAGATCAACTGTGGGAAATCTTGTATTATTACCTCAAATTAAGCAACCATGAAATTATTTGCCTTCATTTAAAACGCCATGCAATCCAATTTAAATGTTGCATACTTTAAATCCAGGCTGATTTCTTTTTTATCATGCATAAAAGAACATCCAGTGGGTCACCTACGTGCTGGCAAACAGATAAAGCCTGCATGAAATTGTAGCTAAACCATAACCCACTGACTATCCTGGAAGTTCATCAAAACTAGATTCTCAATATCAAAAAACGATGTCCCACTCACATTTAGTTTCAGATGTCCTGCGGAGTCAGTTTGCAAGAATTGCAATGTATATATTGAAAAATGTCTGTACAATCAAAATCAATGGATCCCCTAAGAGGACACAGTGATGGAAAAAATATAAGATAGAAAGAAATGTTGTATTACAATATTTCTGCGGTCTCTCACAAAAGTTTCGCATTCACAGAAAAACACATTTTCTCACAAAACATTTGCATTTTCATTTGCAAAACAGAGAAACTTTGTATTTTCTCACAAAATAAACAATATACAGTATATATTTTAAAATATTTTTTTTCCTCACAGTTCATATTTTTAAAGTCTTGTAAGCAAATGTTTCTCTTTCGTTTCATTTTTGTACCATAACCAAATCTGTCACTTTTTCACCTTATTTTGTGTTCCACAGAAGAAAGAAAATCATGCATGAAGTTGTACAGAGTTTTGATTTGTGAACTACCCCTTTAAGATGATTTGAAAAAGCTTGATCAATATAGCAATCAATAATCTTTGTAATGCAAATTTTGACATTTGGATGGAAACGTCACCCATGAAGTATTCATCAGATAACAAAAATTAATCAAATGAGAAGCAGACATCATGCCAGCATATAAAGTCCACGCACACCACACCTCCTCACTCGGTGACCTTGGCCTTGTGCCCAGCTGACTCGCGGAAGGGTCAAAATGCAGAAACCCGTCTAGTCGCCCGAGTCCATTAGTCCGATTGCTAGCCAGCGACTTGGCATGGCCAAGATCCCCTCTCTCCCTATCTCACCAGACAGGTTGTCAATTTATCACGGAGAGGTCACTGTCTCTCATCTCTTCAAAGTATTGTCTGATTCCTGAGCTCTGCGGTGTGGATTCGACGGGCTATTAAGCAAATTACTGGCTGGTCAGTTATTGCACTCTGTGCATTGCTCATCACATAACTCAAAGGGCCTGCTCATCTCCACTCTGCATATCTTGCACTGCTAATTCATTGATTAAGTGCTTGTAGCTCTTGTTGTCGCTAAGGACAGCAGGCAGGAAGTGGGAGGGAAAAAACAATGCACCGTTATCAGAATCAAAAGCAGCGGGAGGGTTCGTATAGGCATGCTGGCATTGCAGCTAGCACATGGGATCATTTCATATTTGTTTGTGTTTGTAAAGCATGTGAAAAATATAGTTCGGTAAGTATCGCAGTGGCTACACGTAGCTGAGGAAAAGAGCAGGAAGATTGGAGGTAATCAGATTAAGACCACATGCTGGCTATAGACAAAAAGCAGCAGTATAATACTCGTTTGTGCTTTTTTTCCTGCAGAAGTAGGAGAAACATAATGAGAATTCAGGTAGGTGTTATTGTACCTAGCTTTACTGAAAAGTGGTTTTGGAAGCTGAGGAGATGCAGTAGTAAACAGTGATATTTGTTTAGTTGTAGTGTCCAGTCACACTGTCAGAGGTCAATGCCTTCAAGACACATTTATGGCAGTAAACACAGAAATAAGTAGCATGCTGGTGTATGTAATAATCACAATTGTGTGTAAACTACTTGAAATGCCTCTCTTTTTCTTTTAATGCTAGCTAAGCCTCTATGCCTGCGCTAACACAGAGCTATACAGCAAAGACTGTGTCATTTTTTGTGTGTGAACATGTGTGGGTGGGTGTACGTGCATGTTAATGTGTGTGGTGCATCTAAGCCCACAACAGTGTCTACTTTAATACTGTTATCCAAACTAGGACAGAGGAGAGGGCATCTCTAAATGAGATTATCATTGCGTATATTGCATAGGTACACAGAGGCCTTCATCATGATGGGAATGAAGCTTAAAGATTATCAGAACAAATACAAACCTACATCTACAGCAACAGCATTTTAATGTTGGTATTTGCCAGGTTGATGTTGGACAATAACAATGTCTTGAGTATTATCTTTCTGTCCTGAAAATTGCTTTTAGTATCACTGAGAGAATACGTTTTTATTAATATTGCAAGTTTGCATAGTTGAAGTGTTTTATTTTGTGTGCTTTTGTCATTTTTAAGATTTTTTTTTTGTTTTTTAAACAGGTTTATTTATAGTAATTAAGTTTTTTTTATAACATCAAGTTAAATTAAAAGGAAAATGTGAAATTTTACACAAAAAATATTTTAATTTATTTTAATTTAATGTTTTGTTTTGTTTTTTTTAGTTAACTATACCAAATTGGCTTGTCTATCTTCACATTTTAGGGCCCTTTAACACTGTAGCTGTTCAGAATAAAAAAAAAAAAAATGAATAAATAAAAAGAACCATGAACTTTAAATTGCACACATTAATACATCTACAAGTGACCTTTATTTTACACAATATTTGATTTGACTTTTTTATGCAAAGTTATAATAAAGAAAATATGGTAACACTTTATTTCAATGGTCCACATTAGACATTCTACTAATAGTAATTAACTTTGCAACTACATGTCTACTAGCAGTTATTAGAGTATTAGTAGACCGTCTGCTTAATATCTTCTAACACTTTATTTTGGTGGATCCACAACATACTACATACTAACCATCAGAAACTTTGCAGGTATATGTCAACTTATTCTACTTACCCTAAACCTACCCTAACGGTCTGCTCTGAGAGTTAGTAGACATGTAGGATTAATGAGAATTAGTTGACATGTAGTTACAAAGTTACTTATAGTTAGTAGAATGTCTAAATGGACTATCGAAATAAAGTGTAACCGAAAATACAAAAATATATTTATCTTTAGTTATTAGTTATGATACGTAGTTATGATGGTGTGGCTGATTTCAGTTCACTTTAAAGGCTTCATACCAGTTGTGTGCCCTGCAATTTGCATAAAAGTAATCCATCTTAGCTTATGTACCATTAGAAGTATGCAATGAAAATAGTTTTGCAAAAAGAAAAGTGAGGTCTCACAATTCATAAAGGTGTTGATTTCAGCCAATTATATGAGTCACGTACGAGAATTTCACTTGGCCCCAAAGATACCCTTATCTTGTCATAATGATTACTGAAATAAGTTCCTTTTTCCTCTTTATTTTTGCAAATTACTAACCATCTTTTAAGAGGTCAACACTCCCTGTCTTGATTGACATACTTGAATGTATAATGAACTGCTCGGCTGTTTCCCACAAAAAGCCTCAGCTGGATCTCAGCCTCCAAATTCCAGCAAGCTGCCCTTGATGTGCATGAGACCGGGCTGACGCACCCCTATCTGCGCTAATCATTACCCGCCAAGGCCTCCTCTTTTTTAATAAACGAGATAATTGGCTATCATTGTCTAGCTGGCTCTGTTTGGTGAGTGGGAATGGAAATGGCAGTGACCAGATGCCTCGCTCCTGCTCTCAAAGCTCTTTAATTAGAGAGGGCCCAGCGAACCTGAGGACCACGCCACTACAAAAGCAGGGAAAAGGGCAATTAACGGCCGAGTGGTCCCCTCTCCGTCCATCTGTCAGAGCGCAGGTGAAAGAATGATGAAGGAGGTCTATCCTCACAAGCCCATATGGAGATCCTTATGGGCAAAGCCTCTCATTGCCTCTCCTTCAAGAAACATAGTATTTCTCCCCCCCACTCCATCCTTTTACACTGGCGTCAATATCTGCCTGGGAATGCTATGAGACAGCTGCATGGTCAACAGACAGGCGCTCTACATATCTTGTTAGATGGTGTACATGTAAATGGGACTTCTCCATGCATGGTTCAATGTGCTTTTTTCTTTCTTTCAAACAATGCAGCCATCAGACAGCCACCCCCAGAGAGTACATATACGGTGAAATTTCATTCCGTACGCCATTGTGATGTTTGCCTTACAAAAATTGACCATACAGTAGTACAATGTTCAGAATAGCTTACTAACATACTAGTATTTCCTTCTACTGTTTGGACAGTATATAGTAGGTATAGTAGGCAAAATGTCTCTATGCACAGGACACCTGGATAAGCTACTACAAGCCTACATTAAATAGCTTATATTCCAGAGTGCAATGATGTTACGAATATGAAAAATGTTCTGTTAACGGTTCTTACACGTGGGCGGAACTGAACCGAACCAGACTGAAGACGGATTCCTAAAGTAATGACTCTTATGAGTTCTTTTTAGGGAAGAAAAACTATACGGACCATTGAAATCTGATTCACAAGCAGATGAACCACTTGCCATATTCCTCACTTGTAAGTTGCTTTAGATAAAGGTGTCTGTTAAATGAATAAATGCAAATGTAAGATCTGCTTCTTTTTAATAAACCACAAACAATTAAGACTAAGTTGAAAATCTGATTCACTCACTGAACCACAAGTCATTAAATTCATCACAACCGAGTCTGAATCTAACAACCTGATACAGTATTAGGTTACCTATAAGGTTTGTGAAAACGTAATTCATTGTTCATAAACCTTTGAGTAGTTAAAGATACACATCATGAGTTTTGACCATGGTGCTTTATATAAAGAAATAATTTTGCTCATGTACTTGCAAAGGGGATTTTTTTTTATAAGAGCATTATATCTGCACACTAGGATGTGCAGCGGACACAGAAAATATAAAGAAAGAAGAAAAATCCTGTACATTTGTATTGCATGCAAGAAATCCAGTCTGTATTGAGGTGGCTTCTCTGATTGGCCATTCTTCAGTGTTTCAATGTCTGCTTTAATGAAGGTTGCATGAAAGGTTTCTATCTCAACAACTATTTCTCCTTGCTTTATTTCACATAATGGTATAATAACTTTACCTTGAGCAACATGACTTTTACTTGGCAGAAGTTTAGACTCACCTCACATAGGTGAGACATAATTCACCTTTTCAACAAAACCAGCATTATTAACATGCTGTTAATTAAGACCAACAGCATTACAAAATTGTGAACATGAGGGGGGCAGCCACGTACAATTGTGAAGAGATTATTCAATTGAAGCTAAGTGTACGTGATCGTTAAATACTGTAATGACTGTGAACAGTGCGGCAGAACGTCTGGGGAATGATTGTTGTTGCACTGAATTAATCCAAGTTCTCCGAGCAGTATATTTACTTAAGCCATTAAAACCCATGACAGTATGCCGTCAGGCAGAATCAGTGATATTCAGATGACCTGCTTTTTGTCTGAACGTTTCATTGGCCCTGTGCCCATTCAAATGTCTAAAGCCATTACACTTATCAAACTGGATCTGAATGCAAATTTGCATTTTCTTAGCAGCCGCAACAGCTCTGGCAGTTTACTATTTAAATAGAACTCTTCAGCAATTAGATGTAATTAGATACTATTATTAGATGCAGCAAATTTCATGCATTTATGTTCTAGGATTTCTCTTTGACCGACGTTTGTTTATATTAGTGTTCACCTAATAAAAAGTGACTATTATACGTTCATAGAGTCCAAAAATTTTCAAACTAACACCAATATTATATACTGTAAGCATATGAGAGGCTGAAAGGACATGGGTCAATTAAGCTAGCACCTGGTTTTTATCACCTTATGGGACCAAATGTCCCCACAAAGATAGGAATACCAGTACAATTTGACCTTGTGGGGACATTTGTTAGGTCCCTATGAGGAAACAAGCTAACATACAGAATCTAAAAATGCACATAGTTTCCTGTAAGGGGTAGGTTTAGGTGTAAGGTCAGTGTAGGGCCACATACAGTCTTTACAGTATAAAAACCATGGAATGTCCCCATAAAACATGTCAATCCAACAGCATGCATGTGTGTGTGTGTGTATTATGCATGCAAATATATAAATTAACTAAAATAGGACTGACCATAATGTACCAAAAACCATAAATAAATCAAAACTATTTTGTATTAATCTTCTTCAAACTACTGTACCTGAGGTAACAGTGCAACATTTTCTCTCTTTTTGTCTCACCTTGGTAGTTCACTTTTTTTAAAGCTTCATGATGCATATATTCTATGAAAAACAGAATGAAATATAGACAATTAAACAATGACAGAATTTTCATTTTAGCTGAAATATTTCTTTAGGTCTCCTGCGGTGCTGACATCTGTATTAAGCCTATTCGTCCATAAACGGCAAATTATTCAGCACCCCAGTATTAACGCTGTGTGCCATGCAGCCTTATCAGATCTGTATGTGTGGGATATCGATCCTCACCTTGTCCGCACACACTGCGGGACAGCCAAAGATGCAGTGGGGTTGTGGGAAACAGAGAGAGGGGGAGTTTAAACATGTCCGCACCTGACATGAGCAGACTCCTGGTTGTGTTGATTGTATGTTTTTTTATGACATAACTGCTGAAAAGCCGGACAAGGATGAATAGGCGACTGATCACGGCCGTGGTACTGACCCAGAGGAAGGCTTCAACCTTCAAGTAAAAGAGGCCCATGTCGATTTATCATTCTAATTATCTGAGGCAGGTCTGGGGCTGCGCTGCCCAGCGACTGACTGAGTAAGGGAAAATGCACCGGCAATGCACAGCTAAAGTGAATATTAATAGGCCTGGCGCTTGCAGACGTAGGATGCATTTTATTACGAAGACTAATGGTCCACTTGAGCAAACCCTCATTGCAATATCTCAGCTTGTTTGACCCTTCCTGGCCCGCTTTGAATATAATACCGAGATCTGGTCAGGTCATCCTCTCAGAACTCAATATCACGCGAGGCAATTTCAAAGTTAACCCTGCAACCGCCGAGCATGTCACGTCCTTTCATAAAGACCCTTCCTGGAAGGAGTCAGCGCTACTCCCTGTTCTCTTTTGGTTTAAAAGGCCAAAATTTGTTTCTGGCAAAACAGCTTTACATTTCACCCTTTCCAAAACGGTGCGGTGGGTGTGTATTATCAACAGTTTCGCTGGCATAAAGTTACCTTTCTCGCTAGTTATGAGGTGCTTCCTCGCACACACCCACATGCAATGTCCTGTGAAATCTCTCCAGCCTGTCAACAAAATATTTTCTCCCTTAAGAAACACAAGACTGTTAATCACAGCTCCACTGCCTGGTCTTGTTCGCTAGGAATGCCGTCGCAACCAGAGAAAATGGTATGCGGCGGGTTGGGGGGGGTGAACCACAGGGAAGCTCTGTGTTTAATAGCATGTACAGTACGTACAAATACCACAAAGCATTCAAAAACTGCCCTTTTTCTTTTAATCTCGCTACATTGGAATATTGCAATAACCGCTCAATCTGATGCCGGACCGCGATTTCGGAAAGGTCAACTTATCTTTCAGACGCGTATATGCATGCAATGGAGGGTGAAAAAAATGTGTAATGATAATTCACTGCTCAGACAATGAAAACTAGAGACAAAAAAGATTTTATCATTAAATAAAATATATACATGGAAGGAGAGGCTTTGGATTGGACGGGGCGAAAGAGAAGTGTTTTGCTTATCAACAGGAATCGGGAGATAGAAAGACACAATCGCCAGACGCCTTCTGAAACGGGCTCCCCCCTCATATTTCCATTACTGCATCGGGATGCTTTCATAATCTCATTTGGGTGCAAAAATGCATGTGAAAAGCTTCACATTTTATAGTGAACTCAGCTAAGGTTACGAAGTGTGGGGCCTTGTTGTACACGTAGGTTACATTTGTACACCTTTGTACACCTCTTACAGTAGTAGTTTTATTGTAGGCTTTATATTTTTTTTTTAACTGTGCTGCCTTCTAAAATACTGTATTTAGACAAAATTCCTAAGCAACTAGTTCCTGCTCAGGACCATCTTCGGACCAGCACTTAAGCGTAGAGTTACAGTAAGCATATACCTGAGGTAAATCCTGGGGTGCTTGTACACAGTATCGAACACTTTGGTTTAAGTTGCCAGTTCAGTGGTTTAAAGCTTCATTATGCATACATTCTATGAAAAACAAAATTAAATGACAGAATTTTGATTCAGGATAGTTCACCCAAACATCTGCTTAACCCCAGGGCATCCAAGTTTTTTCTATGAACCATGATACGTAAGATCTATGTATACATCTATTAATATATCTATTTGCCAGAGCACATTAATGCATCACGCACCAGATGTTGAGAATGAGTCGGACATTGTGGTAAAAAATGACAACTGTCTAGTTTCTTGCACAAACATATCGTTTCGTGTCTTGACATCATTAAACCATTAAACCAGGGCATCAAACCAGAAAAGTCCAAATGAATTGAAAATACACCCTATGCATTAAATGCATTAAAGATCTCACAGTGAATATTCATTTTCTTTTACAGAAACAATTCATTTGTCAATAATTTTTACACTAAGATGTGCATCACATTACGGAAGAAAAGATCTGTCTCTACTTCTGTTTCCTTGCAACTAAGCTGAGTCGTGTGAAGTGATATTTAAGTGGTATGTGTATTAATCTGTGTAGAGTGTTTTTTTTTCCATTTTGAAGTTTAGAATGCCTATATAGCCAACTCACAAGGTTTTGAAATAGAGCTTTTGTATCGTCTCTCCTCCATGTAAACCACTTTAATATTTCAATGAAAAAAAGGGGTCTCTTTTTTATGTTAAAGGTTCAAAAAGGAGGAGGAGCTGGATCTAGGGTTTCACTCCTTCTCTGGCTTGAGGGCTAGCAGGCAGCTACTGAGAGGTATGTAAACCACGGGAACAGGTCAGGGCAGTTCAGACACAGAGTGGTTTCTTAACCCCTGACTGTCTCATCCTGAGACTCTTATATGGTCTTGGTAAGCCTAAAAGGTGAAGAACTGGCAGGCGAGCGGAAACTGGCTCATTTGACACTTGACCTTGAGGTCAGCAGTGAAGAAAATTGAGTAGATGAAATGATGGATCCTGTGTGTCTAAATGGAGAGAAATAATGGGTCCCAGTGGTTTCCTTAAAAATGCCACAGGTGCTAATCAAATCAATGATTTACATTTTCTGTTAAAAACAAGACAAACAAAAAATGATTTCTGCATTGTGACATTTTTTTTTAATGCAGAAAAAGAAAATGGAAAAAGAAAAAGAAAATAATCTACACGTATACACAAATAATAATAATAATAAAAGTATGATTTTTAAAGCTGATTTGTGAAGCATGCTGAGTAGCAAGCAGTGCCACAGTGTGTAGCAAAGACAAATAATTGAGCTTTGGAAGACAAACAACGAGTAAATGCACTAGACCTGTTTAACTCAGTTTAAATCCTGAGTTGATATTAGTTAAATAAATATGTAAGTTAAATATTATACATATATATTACAGAAGAAGAAACAGAGATGCATATCAGCCTTGCTAGAAGGGCCTTTCAGTATTGTCAAACATGGGCCTTGGAGTCCAAAAAGTTGAGAATCTCTGTTCTAGGTCACACTGAAGGACAGAAGGCTCAATTAACCAATGAGTATCAGTATATGATCCTCTGAGTATTAGTATGCGTATCATAAACTCATGAGTATCAGTATCATTTATTTGTATTGTAAAAAAATATTTGGTACTTTTTATGTAATATATATATATTAGTGCTGTCAAATGATTAATCGCATCCAAAATAAAAGTTTTTCTTTACAATATATATGCGTTTA
>JAUMHQ010000078.1:5819257-5891534 GCA_032361165.1 Enteromius paludinosus | reverse complement strand
AATAAATATACACAGCACATACAAACATATTATGCAAAGAAAAACTTTTATTTTGGATGCGATTAATCGCGATTAATTATTTGACAGCACTAATATATATATATATATATATATATATAATTTTTGTGAAATGTACACTTCAGCATTTTCCATAGGTTATCCCAGGCTTTAACTCTACCTGGATTCATTTCTCTCTTTCATTTGCTCCCCTCCTACCTCTCGGTTTTGGACGACTGCTTAGTTATCACAGCTCTTTAGCTTCTGCTGCCAGATCTCTCATTTCGTGGCCTTTTGATCATAGACTGGTCAGGGAATTTGGCCACAAAAACAGTGTTTAGTAACTCGATATCGAGAACGGAGCCAAACGGGCTCAGTCAGCTCAACAGGAAAAAAAAACCCAGATACATACAAACCTACAGAGGAAAAAGCTCACACAAACGCACACAAGAAGCTTTTAACCATCTAGGCTCTCAAAAGAACACCCTATTTAACAGGGTCCTGGTTTTACAGAGGCCTGTCATTTAGGCCAGCTGCCCATGAGAGCCACTGACAATCTCTACTGAGAGAAATTTCCTGTCCTCGACTACATACAGCTCACTTATGCAGTCTTCGCCTCGTCTCAGACACGCATAGACACTTAGAGAATGCGCAGCGACTGGCTGCTGTAGTGTGGAACAGTGTTACTGTGGTTTTTATATGTGCATATTTCTGTGGATTCGTTGTTAAAAGCCGTCTGAGTCAAAGCTGAGTCAACGGGAGACACTTTCTCAGGCTCTCCCTCTCTCTGGCTCATCGTCGTTTCACATTAGGGCAATTGATAGGTCTGAGCATCTCTCCCCTGAAGGCGGGTCGGGATAATTGCATTATGTGACAATAAAATTAATGCAGAGATGATAAAGACTAAGAGTAAAATATTTTCAGCAAGCAATTTACATTTCACGTCTGCATTTTGGGGGGAAATGCCTCCAACAATAGAGCGTTTTTGACGACATACCTAAGAGTCGAACGTGGTGACCCTAATTTGGAATCGTAATAAAAAAGGATATTCATAATAAAAAGTTATTATAAACGTTACTTTTCCATCTGAGGAGAGAAAAGATGAAATTTTATACCACTCAATATGCCACACAGAGAAAGACCTGTCATTTTCTGTGTACACTATGTATCATAATAATCATAATAATTTGAATGAGATGGTGAAATCATATATAAAACAATGCATGTCTTTTTTTCTGTTACAATCATGGAAAGTTTTAATTTGGGTCAAACATGCAAAGAGTGATTTGTTCCATGATCTAACTGAAATGTGGAAATTTTGAAACAAAACCAAAACAAAACTTATCTAAATGAATAACAACTTACTGAAACAAAGCATCACACACAAACAGTAATCATGATGTAGTTGCCAGTAATTTAAGCGCAAGCTCCACTCTTCAGCACAATTGTAACCACAAAAAATTATCCAACAGAAACTTTTCTACATTTTCAACATAGCAGAACATTAAACACTAACAAACCTAAAATAGCATAAAATAACACCTTATTTCAACATTTCCTCTCTCAGTCTAATCCTATGCAAAACAGCTTGGAACCACAAATCCATGGACCACAAAAAAGACAATGCAGTCAAAACGTTTAAGCATAAATTTTCTCGAGAATTTAAAGCTAAAAAAAGAGCTCTTTAACGCCTTGGTAATACTATATTTTACAGTCGCTTAACTACTTGCCTATTAGCATGCATATTACTAGAATATTAGCCATTTATAAGTAGTAAATAAGCACATATTAATGCCTTATTGTACATCCCTAATCCTATCCATTACATAAATCTTACTAACTATTAATAGGCAGCAAATATGAATTTATTTATGGAAAAGTCTTAGTTAATAACCTTAGTTAAGACCTGTTCTAAAGTGTTGGAAACCTTTACTTAGGATATTTTTTTTAATTATTATTATGTTTTATTTTATTTATAGTATCTCAAGCACGTATTCTATTGATATAGTTGACTAATTTTCAACTGTATAAAATTAAGTAAAATACCTTTACTGTCCAGGTCTTCCCAGTATGCACTGGGGCTTGAATATGAGGGTGCCTTTTTCTACTTACCTTTATTTATTTATTTCTGATGCATGGAGTTTATTTCGATTATTCATCTTAGAATAATTCATATAGGTATTATTAGCCATTGATTGTTACCGTTATTGTGTTTTATGCTCCAAATTTTGAGGTCAGTGTGACAAGGTGAACATCTATTTTCATATTTATATTTTGTTATTATCATTCTTGAAGTGTGGTGTAGTGTGAATCTGTTTGAAATGAAATTTGCTGCATGTATGTTCCATTGTGCTTAAACATTTTGTATCATTAGAATTAGAATACAAAGAAAAATAATTTTTAAAGACTTTAGCGATAAAAGTACATTTCTCGAGTGAAAACATTTTAAGCGATTTCTAATTTCGTTTTCAAACAATAAATGCTCAGATTAGAGCTGAACTAATCAGGACATGCAGCAGGAACAACAGAACATGGAATTACATTTTGCACTTGTGGACATCTGAGGAAACACAAAACGTGAGCGTACAGTATATCACAACCACGCCACACACAGATTCAGTGTGAGGTTTTTATTGCGTTGAGAACGGTATCCATAACAATATTTGGTTTCAGTCAAGAAGTCATCACCCGACTATTCAGAACAAAAGTCAATAAAAGCGTTATTGCTGCTCAGGGACGTGAATTGGCTCGCTCGAATTCAGAGCATGTGGCTGTGGCACACTGTAAGATAATCTAATTGGGATGATGAGTGTGAGGTCAAAACAATGAATGAAAAATCGCTTGTCTCTCTATGAGAAGCCTCAAACATGTCGTACTCTGCCTGTAAGCTGTGTATCATGACCTGAAATTGCAGGTTTTGTTCAGTTTCTTTAAAAAAAAAAACAAGGTTTGAGTTTATAAGAGGTGTGCGGTTCTTAAATCAGTGCCTCTATGTGCAATATATCATACCGTGCCTTATAAAACACCTTTCAGACGGCAATGCACTGAGATTTTTTCCCTCTGCGGTTCAGGGTGATAGAAGAGAGGTTACGCGCTTCTATTCACACCGTCCTCAACAGAGCGCCAACTGTGTGACACAGAGATGTCAAGGCTCGAAGCGGAGATAATTCAGAAATAGCCATCTTAAACTGTGCATGAATCTTACAAGACTCACACCCTCACATGCAGGAAGACGTCTGTGTAATGTACCTTACTGCTCGAGAACACTTGTCTGTTTGTTTGTTTTCAGTATGCTCCTATTGACAGACTTTCCTTTTGTATCAATAAGAGGGCGACCACTTTCTTTGGCTCTCTGAGAGTGTGAGCTGAAGGTTGGGGGAGTCTGAAACATCCCTTATGGATGTCAAAAGTGCTATTTTACTCCTCACTACCAAGCCAAGGGCTAAATGTTCATAGAGCAGACAGAAAATTAATAGGCATCGACATTCTTCTATGTATGTTCTGCAAGATGGGTTCAGACCCATCAGGGCCATCTGGTCTTAATAGAACATCAATTGATGTGAACAGGAAGAGAGACCAATTTGTTTTCTCACTGGGGGGTTTGGGGGCTGGTTTGTAAATCTCACGTGAGCACCCGCACACGCTCGGCAAAACGGCCTTCGTCATTCTTGGCATCGCAAGTCGACGGCTTTACAGTAGACAAGAGCCCGAGGCTCCCGAACGCTCGTGCATGTGTGCGCGCCTTTTAAGTGGACACAAGCAAGACTCTGCACTACCTTAAGACGTTCTCAGAGCTGTTAGGAAAGGTTGTGTGCGTGTGTATGTGCGTGCATGTGTGTCTGTATGCATTCAGGCGTCTGTTGAGGGTTTTGCCATTGTGAAAGGGGTTGAGGGAAGGCATGAATACCCTCAGTCAGCCAGCTGGCAGTCTCGGGTCTTTGTACAGCCCAGCTTTTCATATTGTCTGCTCAGTTTACAAATAAACATGGCTAGGGATGAGGCCTACAACAAACAGATAGCCCCATTCATTGTGCCTGACAAGCTGCTGGGAAAGCCCAGGCCCCTGTTTCCACAAACCACTCCATTTTAACGCACGCATTCAGCCAAAAACGTCTCCTCTTAGCTTTGTATGTATACATTAGATGGCATGCACATCATTTTTATCACCTACTCCCGCCACCTCTCTCCCTTGGGTGTGTAAGTTTGGTTTCTAACACAGTAAAGTCTTAAAAACCCGACATGTAATAACGCATTTAAAATATTAAATGTATATTACTTTCAGAATTTCACCCCAAAATACAAATTCAGTCATCATTTACCCTCCCTTATGCCTTATGAAACTCATTTGACTGATGTTCTTAGCTTAGCGTTATGCAGTATATCCAAGCTATTTTTTTTTAAGTGAAAGTGAATGGCGAACACAACATTTTTTCAAGTCAATAAATATCTACATCCTAGTCTGCTTTTCACATAAGCCTCAGAAAACTTGAAATATAGTGCATAATTGTGTGGAAAGCTTTTGTTTACCTCTGAGTAGCATTTCTGCAGAGATTCGGAGCTTGTTTTTCACACAAAAGAAGAACAATCAACATCAAAACTTTAGATTTTTATGTCCTACAGAGGGAATGGCATACTGTATAGTCATACTGTATCTTAATTACATCACACACCTAAATTTATATAACATCTGATCGTGTTCTCCACAAAGAGCATCTTGTGGAAGCAAGAACATCTGACCATCCGTCTGTAAAAAGGAGTCACATGAGCAATGTTCTGATTTGCATATTTAATAAGTGATACAAAAATAGTTTTATTACACATTTATTCTTATTCATTTGTGATATATTACTTATGCATAATAGTGTTTTTCCAGCAACTTTCTGTTTATTAGCTATATCCTAGATTTTTAATATGGCCTCACACTTTGTATCCCACCGTACAGTCGAGCTTGTGTTTTGTTGCATTGCATTAGCTTCATTGATAGCACAAGGCCGGCGAGCAGGTTTAAGCACAGATAAAACATGACAAAAGACCTTTTGAATCAAATGCTCTCTTTTCACGCACTCTAAGTACAGCCTCTCTCTCTTTCACACATGTTTGCTCTCTCTCTCTTGCTCGCTCTCGCATTTTTTTAAGGGAAATAATAGCTGGTTGTATGGATCCGCCTCCTGGCCAAGGGAGCTACTTTGTCTTAATTACCTCAGGACGAGCGAGTGGCCCCTGAAGCAATCATCTTTGTTTGTTAAAACAGCCGTTATCTGCTTCGGTAAGGTCCATAAATAAAACATAGCCCAGATTACAATGTCATGTTCCTTAGGACTCCAGAACCTGGGAACCGATCACAACAACAAGAGCAAAAAATCCCTGAGCGCTACACACAAACACACACACAGATGATCTCTGTACGTTGTTATCTGATGTCAGCTTGTCGAGACTGTCAGCACTGAGTGATCTAGAGCGAGCTGATTGTGAGTATCCACAGATGTAAATAACCTTTTTCACTAGTTCAAGGTGGGCCATCTGTCCACTGTCATTTATTTAGTTTATTACTATGAACTGAGGGACAGCACCAGTGTCTGCTGCAGGCAGGAAAAGCAATAAATAATGACCTTTCTGTCTGAATTATAATCACCATAGTGTTGCCATGGCACAGATCTGTGGCACTTGCTCTTAGCAGCAGGGAAGCATCCAATCATATGTTGGACATATGGATCCTGCCCAGCCACTGTGTTGGAAATGGCTCTTTATGGAAATAGATTCCAATAAAATACACCTTGCACATTTTGGTCTGGAGTGAGTTGTGAAAAGTGTATTTTTTTATCATGTACAGTTACATCCTCGGAAGAGAGTTATATGTAACATTAAAACTAAATATGGGATAATCTGATACTTTTGTGTTTGTAAAGTAAATGGTGTTTATCTGAACGTGTAAGAATGCAAACAGGTTTTCTGTAAGGGGAAGGTTTAGGGATAGGGTTGGGTTAGGGGATAGAAAATATTGTTTGGGCAGTATTAAAGTAATAGAAAGTACAGAAACAAACGTGTGTTTGTGTGTGTGTATTAATGTATATTACTTAGATACATAGTGGCAATACTGGTAAAAACCTGGCATTTAAAATTCAATTGTAAATTAATTATTAAAAGTTGTATTTCTATTTAAATTTTTAAATAACAATAATAAAAAGTAATTCTTTTATTTTAAATATAATTATACAAATATTATTATTATTTTGTAGCTAAATATAAATATGATTAATTTCATATTATAATAAAATCTAAATTAATATATTATTATTATTATTATTATTAATAATAAATATTCCTCATTATTATCTATATTTACTGTCATGATCATTGCATTTTAAGTATTTTTATTAACATTATTAGTATTCATTTATATTCATACGATTTAATAATATATAAATTATATATATCTTTTTTATTACAATAATAATAATTATTATTATATAACTATTTTTATTATTATTATGATATTTGTTATATGGACCAAAAAAAAAAAAAAACTTCATTTTTGTTCATATTTCCGAGTAGAATAATTTTGCAGCTTTCATTTCAAATTGGGAGTCATAAACCATCGTGATCTTGTATGCAGGGTAAGAATTATGAAAATTATCTCTGGCTTATCAACTTTTGTTTCATAAAAGGGAAGTGGAACCAGGTATGTGCAAGAAACAAATTTTAGCAAGAAAAATTATGGCTGCGAGATTCAATCCACTCTTGAAAATCTGCATTCGACAGTAACCTTAGAGAAAAACTGGCTGATTCCAATCTCTTGCCTGCGATGTAAACCGAATCACAATCACAGGAAATGAATCCAATCATGGAGGGGTGGTGCAACAATCTAGGTCAGTTTTGGAAATGACTGCTACAGGCAATAAGATTAAGGAACGCGCCGATTCGCTGAAAGAAGAATCAGAAATCAGCTCTGAATGAGTAACACTTTGCTTCTGTTCTGTGCCTTGTGTGTAGCTAATGTTTATTTTTCCAGCTTATTTTTTTATGATGAGAGCATAAGAAAGAGGCATTATGTATCTTTGTATCAACAGTATAGTGGATGAATTAGAAAAATATATATATTTTCCCCATCTCCATTTGCTAACACCCCCCTCCCTCCACACACACACACTCACACACCTTCCTTCCCATTTCTACAGCTTAACTTCATTGTCTCAAACCCTTTCTTTCATCTTAAGACAAAGATTTATGTAAATCTTTGGGCCCGGCGTTAATGCGAGCCGCAGTGTGAGAAATAGCATCCCTAAATCGCAGTATTGTTGTTGAAAATGACAAGGCAGCCCCCTAATCCCACAATGCGATCATCCAAATGTGTCATAATGCTCTGTGTAGGCAGGCAAATCTGAATATCAAAAAGACACCACGCACCTCGCCAGAGCCTTCAGTTCTTTAGAACCACTTTTTTTTAAAGAACTCACCCCGTTGTCACTTAAGGAAAGGCAAAAAGTATAAAAAAAAAAAAATAAAAAAAAAGAACTGTGACATTTGAGTGACTGGTTTGGTGTGCTGTTAAAGGAATTTTCTTTCTTTGTTTCAATGTCTTGGCCCTTTTTTTGCTTTTTGTGTTTTTGTTGTCAAGTGTGACCTTCTCAATCCACATCTAGATATAGTGTTTGTCTTTGACTTTGATTAGTAAAGTTTGATAACTGACTGAACCATGATCTTCACTGAAGTTGTGTGTCCTATATGGTGCTTCTCAATAACATTTCTACATTTTTTCTCTCTCTTTCATAGTTTATTGATTTATTTAGACAGTTACTGTATATAGTGAAAATAGTGTAATCGGAACATAAGTTAGACTTGTGACATGTCTCAGCGTTTCTAGAGCATCAGAGCTCTGACTCTTTGTTTTACCATTCAGAACTATGGATGCATTGCTTAAATGCTAAAAGAAGAATTATTTCATTATTTACTATATAACATATATTGATGTATCAATATGTCCTATGGTGTGACAGCAAAAATGAAAAAAATGAAAAAACACTGAAGATAAATCTCTCTCATACTTTTTTTTCTTGTGTTATTTGTATGTTAATAATTTTTTTCGGTATTTTTGCTGTCACACCCTAGAACACAGTCCAATTTTTATTTGTCAACTACATATAAACATGAAAACACTATATGTTTATCTATAATAGTGGATAATGCTAAGAAATGAATATGCCCTCCACTAATATTGGCACCCTTGGTAAAATGGCTGTGAAAATAAATCTGTGTTGTTTATCATTTTGATATTTCATAAAAAGAATTCACAAAATCCTAACCTATATTTGAAATAAAACAATTGAAATGAGGAGAAAATCTCATTGTGACATGAGTTTTCTTCAGTACTTGTTGGCCACAATTATTGCCACCGCTAGATCTCTGAAGTATATTCCCATTCATATTCACAATTTTGAGCACTCCAGGGTGATAATGGACATGAAATTATCCAGCCCCTGGCTTCCTGTTTCACATAAATATAAATAGGAGGGAAAACAAAGCCCAAATTCCCTTAATCATCAACGCAATGAGAAGAAACAAATAATATATTTATGATGTGCAGCAGAAGATAATTTACCTTCACCAATTAGTGAAGTGGCTTTAAGAATACAGCTAGAGAAGTGAAAATGACTATTTCCACCATCAGGGAAATACTGAAGAATTTCCAATCAACATAAAATGTTACGAAGCTGCCTGAAAGAGGACGTGTGTCTCTATCATCCTAATACAGGACGAGGAGTAGAGTTTGAGTGGCTAAAGACTCTTCAAAGATCACAGCTGGAGAATTGCAGAAAACAGATGAGTCTCAGGGTCAGAAAACCTTTAGGAAATGGTCTAAACAGCCTCTGCAGGCCTATATTTCTGCTGGAGGTCCTGGATGTCTTGTTTAGACACATGGCATCATGGATTCTATCAAATACCAACAGATAAAAATCAATAATTCACAGACTCTGTTAGAAATCTTATAATGGGCCTTGGTTGGGTCCTGCACTGGGACAATAATCCAAACACGAACATCAAAATAAACAATTTTGCTTCCCAGTCCTCTGACCTGAACCCTGCAGAAAATGAGTGAGGTGAATTAAAGAGGAGAACCAACATGGAGCGGGTAATCTTAAGGATCTGGAGAGGTTCTGCATGAAGGAATGGTCTCTTTTCTCTTTTCAGGTGCTCTCCAAACTCTTCAGGCATAACAGGACAAAACTCAGAGCTGTTATCTTAGGAAAAGAACATAGCAATAATTGGGTGCCAATAATTGTGGCCATCATGTATTGGAGAAAAACATTTATTTAATCATGAGTTTTTCTCCCCATTTTTAATTGTTTTAATTCAATGATAGGTTAGAATTTTGTGAATTTTTTGAATGAAAGATCAAAAGGATAAACAATGCAGATTTATTTTCAGAGCCATCTTTGCTCAGATTTACCAAGGGTGCCAATATTAGTGGAGTGTGTGTGTGTGTGTATTCAGTATATTGCTAGACAGCATTGTACAGTTTTTTTCATGCTCAGTTAAAAAATAATCTTTGTAAAGTTATTTATTATAAAACCTCTCTTCATTGTGCTGTTTTCTTGCCCAGCACCCATGTTTATGCATCTGCTGCAATTCTGTACGACTCTGACTTGAAATGCTACATTTGTTAAGCCTCAAATTGATTTAAACATATTTGATTAATTTCCTTGTCATTTGTCATGCCGATCTGTCTGTCAGAGCGAGAGAAGAGGAGGAGAGAGTGACTGCTTTTAGAAACAGCCATGAAACAGCCATGCCAATCAATTGGACAAGGACAAGTTGGTTGAATAATAATGTTAATAATTACAACACAAGTCTAGGGAATCCCTGATTTGCCATGACTCCCTCATCGAGCTATCTTCCACAGAGACTCCTGCGTTACAATAATTAAGAGGACCATTCGACTCTTTCTCTTCGTTTTCTGCAATTCCCTCTGGATCAGGTACAAGTCCAAAAAAGAGAGTTAGAGAGAGAGAGAGAGAGAGAGAGAGAGAGAGAGAGAACAAAGTACAAAGATTCCACACCTCTCTCCAAGTTCTATTTAGCGGTTTGAATTCGCCCCCTCCCCATCCGACAGTCAAATCTCGGGCCGTCACTTGAAGCCCGGTGGGGGATTTTGTGGGAAAGAATAGCCATGTTGATCTTGAAGTCTTAAGTCTCAGCGTACCTGTCAACACTCCGGCTCAGCAGCGAAGACTGTGGCTTAAGTCACTTGAAGTTGCCTTTTAATGAGAGGGGAGGTCTGCGCACGCTGTCAGACTGAGCCGAAATAATTCCATACCTTCTGAATAACCCAAGCGTGTCTTTTAATCCTGCTGCTGTTTATGTAATGGAAATAAGCAGGAACAGGTTAATGAGAGGGTGAGCTCTGGCCCGCACACACACACACACACACTGGATCTGGTAGTCTGTGAACATGAAGGTGATGTGTGCATGTGTGTGTGTACTAAAGGCTCAATGCACCTCTCCCCTTAAACATATTCTAATCGAATAGAATAGAACATTTCATTATAGCAGATGATGTAATTTCCTGTTTCCTCTAACTCACACAAAAAAGATTCTAATTTATATTTTTACAATACAGACGTATTTTTGTTGTTGTTTTTTGAATTTGAAACACTTTTTACCAAAAAGGCAAATGTGATCATTATCTTTATTTTTATTTTAACGTGTATGTACTTTTTGTAGACCGTTAGAAAAAGGAAATTATGGCATGAGAGGAAGAGAATAGATCTGACATCCCTCTACTTCCCATAAGAATGCATTTAAAAACTCTTTAAATATTTATTTGAACATCAATTATCATCTTTATTTAATAATTTACATTCCACACACACACAAGCAACTATATATAATTCCATATAATTATATGTGTGTGTCTAACCTATAGTTTAAATGATTTAAATGACTTATTCCCCTAGTTTTGTACTTGAATCTTGGAAATTTACAGGAATATGTAAAGAGAATCTTATTTTTTTTCTTTCCTCTTTCAATTCTCCTTCCCTTCCATCTCTCATTCCCTCTGTTTTTTTTTTTTTCTTGCCTGCTTTTTCCTCCCTCCCTTACTCAATCTCTTCTTTTCTTTCAGTGGGAATAATCCCCCCTACAGGAGACTTCAAAGAGCAGGCCAAGCAGGGACAGGCTTAATTACCCGCCTGCCTTAAAACTGATGCCAAATCAAAACTTGCTCTGGTCCATCTCTGTCCTGCCTTGGCAGCGCTAATTGTGGCCTTGGATTCTATTTTGGGGAGTTTTTAAAAAAAAAGGAAAAAGTCACAATTAAATCAAAACAAGAAATATGTGGGCGGCACATGACACATCATCATGTACTTTATATAGTTCTGGAGGTCCTTCCTGATTGATGTAAAATTTGGAGCTATTTTAGAGTACCATAGGCCTATAGTCATTTTTTTTTGCAGTGTTTGCTTTGTGCTTAATAACACCTCAGTGCTAACACAGGCTCGAGGGTGTTTTATTTGGCCGGTCCAAAAAAGGACACTCTACTTTTTCCATGTTTTAAATTTTACACAAGGGGTAATCCACCCCCTTTTTTAAGCGAGTGAAGTTTTAAACCTCTCCGGGATGTGCCGCGAGGTTTCGATGGCTGGCCGAGGGAGAGCATTACGTCGGGGTATTTAACACCGTGGAGAGTTGGATACGAGGGGGCTTAATGATGCCGTAGCAGTCGGGATGAGCGCTAATTCACCGCCCAGGGCCCGCGACGGATGGGGCACCTGCAGAGCTTGCCATCAGTCAGCTTACCCACCCTCGACAGGTCCCGTGAGGGGCTTCATATCCCTCCGACTCATGGAGCTCTGCCACTCTCCACAAAATGGCCTCGTAATGACAGACGAGGGCGTGAGGTAGTTTGCATCTTTTTGTTTTTCTTTTCATCATTCTGACTAAACGCAGTCTCACTTGTCACCCTCCGAAAACTGTTTGCAACTAAAAACACATCATAAGAATTTTAAACACAAACAAATATGTTTATGTGCGCTAAAAAGTCTTGCGTTCCCTTAAGATTTGCCACGACAAGAACATGCCCGGGAGCCAATTACGTTTAGATTGCAGTAGCGTTATCGTCGTGTGTTGCTTTAATCTGTATGCGATGTAGTTGAAAATAATGTGACATTTCCCCCTCATGGCCCCACCCACTCGTGTTTCATGTCAGTTACGTATAAAGGTTTTATTATATCTCAATAATACCAAATGTAAACATTATTAAGAGTCGTGAAATGTAAAAGAAAGAGTAAACAGCAGTAAAAATTCTTGTTTTTTTTATTCAAGACCTGCATACCAAAGTTGCCTCAGTCCAAACAAGGGGCATCAGCGTCTAATGCTTGGAAGAAATACGGGAGAAAAAAAAAAACAAAAAAAAAAACTAAAACATACACAGAAGGGCGGCCTTCCAAAACAACTAGTATAACACACGTGAACATAATTGTCAGTTTGAGATGAACGTACTGTATAAATGAGTGGATAAACAGTCGTAACGAGTTCTCTGACCTCCACAGAGTGCCACATCTTTTTTTTTTTTTAGATGCAGATACCAGAAGCTAATCCATTCTGGGAAAGGTTTTGAAAGTATACATGGTGGGTCAGGTTGATTGATTCGTGTCTGTGTGAGTGTGGTCAGTTTTAGTAGCTCTTGATGACTTTAATTGTAGCCTTTGGTTGGAGGCAAAACGCTTTGATGTGAATTGCACACAAATGAAGAGAAGATCATATACAGCGAGGTTTGGCTCGGCTATCCTGTTACCTACACATTTGAAAGTCCCCTGTGCTGATTCTTTTCGACATACAGTATTATGAGCGAGCCTGTTTCCTGTGGGTGCATGTGTGTGTGTGTGTGTGCGCAGAGGGAGGGAGACTGAGAGAGACAGACAGAGAGAGAAAGACCTTCCAAACTTTCCAGACCTTTTTCTTTACTTCCTGATCAGAAAAATGATGACACAATAATGACTTGGACAGGTAAAACATCTTGTATTTGTGCTCTATTCTTCTCATGCTAAAAGACCTGAACTTTACAGGCCCCAGAAATCAGGTATTACGCCCCACAAATCAGAGGACAGTCGGGGGCTTTGTTTAAAAAAGACAGACTGTTGCAGTGCTAGTCAGAACACACAACTTAAAAATAAAAAAAGGAAAAAGATCAAGAAAGAGAGAGAAACAAAACAAAGTCTGGGCAAGCATAGAAAATTATTTACAACCAAGATAAGAGTGAACAAAACATTTACTGTTGTATATGTAGCTACAGTAAAAGGTCAGACAACCTCTTAAACTCATCTGTACATTTTTAATTTCAATTTTCACAATTGTATCCTGCCAATGTGTGTACATATACAGTATATATATATATATATATACACACACACACATAAACACATCATAGTGCCTACACATGTATTTCATTCCAGCCATTAAGGAAATCCATTACCGAAGAAGAAACCAGAAAGATACACATGACAGGAACCTCAGTATTTTTCCTGTGATCATCTTTCTATACATAAATGTCGCTGGCCCCATTGCAGTTCTCTTTTAATCAATTTAATCTTTATTTTCTTACACCCAAGGCAGAAAAATTACTAAAACTCAAGACTTTTACAGTTACAGTGACAAAACATTTTAAAGACCCACAATTTAAATTGGACTGTAAAATGAAATTTCTTTCCAAAAAAAAAAAAAAAAGAAAAAGAAAAGAAAGAAAAGACGTAAAGAAATAATAATTGGGAGAAAATATTTTTTTCTTTTATTTCCTTTTTTTTTTTTTTTTCCTTTTTCTTTTTTGTAAAATGCCCAGGCATTCTCCAATATTACAAATACTGGTATACTTTTACAGTAAACAAGAGAAATGTCATATATATTTTTGTATATATATTTATATATATATATATATATATATAAATATATATACTTAAAATCCCGTCACCAAAAACCAATATACACACGCCACTATGGCATTCAGAGAAACTTTATAAGCAAACTTGAAAAAAAAGAAAAGAAAAGAATTCTCGTTTGTTTAAAACACACACATACACAGAAATATCATTTTACCCTTGTACTTGTTTCAATACTGTAAACGTATTTTAAGACAGAGTGCACTAAACGTTTTACTTTTTTCTTTTTTTTTCTTTTTTCTTTTTTTTTTTTTAAGTTTCTGTAGTTCCTGATTTTTGTCCAGTCTCTTCCTTGACTATTTGTAGCAAAAGAATCATCCATTATTTTCAAGGGACGCAGTCTTGTCCTGAAGTGAAATTTTTTACATATATATATATTTATATATATTTGTCTATTGTGTGTGTTTTTGTGCAGTTATATGTACATATGCATACATATATACACACATAGACACACATTAGTATTGTGCTGGCTACTTTTCATTTAAGTTCAACTTAGTTCTTTAAGTGACCTACGTATCTGTTTTTATCATTATTCTTTTAGAAGCAGATTAAAACCACATGGACTTAAATTATTATTATTCTTTTTTTCAATTCTTTGCTTCACGAAAGTGTTGCATTTGTCTTATAAGACAATAAATAGGAAGATCAGTATTCAAGGCACACTCATGTCAAATTGAACGGCAGTACAAAAACTGTCCAAATAAATTAATTTCATTTTTATAGTGCCAGCATTGTGAAAGCCAAGCCTATCAACACTGGCACTTCAATCTCAGATGCTCCCTCTAGCAAGGCCCAATAAATTTGTATTTTAACATAATTTCTTGCTCAGAAGCCGTTTTCGCTATTGTTTTCAAATATGTAAATCAAAATAATAAAGTGCGGGTCAACTGCGAAGAGCTGCGTATGTTTACTTTTCTTTCTCTCTCTCTCTCTCTCTCTCTCTTTCTATTTCATTAGTTTGCTTTGCTCTTTTTAAAACCACGATATTCCCTCGCTTCAATCGTTTGCGCTGGTTAGGGCATCTTGTCGAAAGAAGGCTGTTTAACTGCCAATAAATCAGTTGGATAGAAGAGAAAAGAAAAGGGAAAATTCAGCTGTGCATTCTGTAAGCGTGTTGCTACTTCTGAGAATGCGTTCAACTACACATCACAGGAAGTCCTGAATGAGAAGAAAGAAAGAAAAAAATTGTCTTACTGTTTTAGCACACGCTCAACAGGTCATGACATACACTCTTTACTGTGCAATTGACTAATCTGCATACCTGCTGATGGCTCTGACACACGGGACGTGACCAGATTAACCAGATAAGTCAATATCATACACGTTTTATGACTAGAAATCAGATTCACTGTGCAGTATAAATTTGTTTCTCAAAATGATTGATAAATATATATATATATATATATATATATATATGTACAAAAATGCATAGGGCTGTTTCAAGTGATTTAAGAAACATCGTAATAGAATGACAACATTGCTGAAAGTATAATTGAATTCATTCTAATCTAATCTGGTTAAAGTGGTGACTCCGTCTAGAACCTCAGATCCTAATACCCAAAAAAAAAAAAAAAATGAAACAACAGAACTGAACACAAAATAACAATGTTTAGATTTAAATGTCAGTCAACGGAAACAAAACAGTGGTGCTGCCTTGCTTTTGACTAATGTGCTTTTAGGTTTACTAACCCGAATTGGACTGCAAAGATTCTTCTCTCTCTCTCTCTTTCTCTTCCTGTGTGTGTGTGTGTGTGTGTGTATTTAAGTCACTCTCCTAGTGTACGAAAACTGCTTCATCCTCTGGCCTAGACGTCTGTCCCTTTAACTTAACAACGATGTAGTATGACAAGCCACTTTTATGGGAAAGATGGAGTTGATTCATGACATTTAGGGGTGGTTGGCAGTGTAATATGAAGTGTGGAGACGAGACGAGGGTTGTGAATGAGCTGAACCAGAGGACCGGACTGCTTTATCAGAGAAGACGGCTGAGATCAGATAGCAGACTTGGCAGAAGTAGCTATGCAGCTCACCCTGAGTTGTTTTAAAGCCGTCTTCCTTCTACTACTATTGTGCTCTTCAGCAAAATCAAAGGGGTTTGATTAAGTGCAGTGTCTATGGAAGGGTGCTGGCAATTAAAATTGACTACTGAGACCTATAACACAATCCATACTATGACTAGCGTTGTCTGGGTCGGTACTAGGTACCGATAAGCAGCTGCCTTCACTTTTCTCTGTCTTTATAGTCTCCTCTCCTTGATTTGGAGTAGACAGAGGTCTTCAGCCCCACAGTTCTGTTACAAGTTTACTGTTAGAACTGATATTCAGTGCTACATTCCCAATTAAATTGACATGCTTAAAATCAGTTCGTGCTACAAGGTCTAAGGATTGTTGTCCGCTCATTTCGTAAGTGTAAATAAGAAACAAAAAAAGAAAAAAAAGAAAGACAAAGCTTTCTCAATTCAGCTTTCAAAATTTGAAGATTGAATGCGGCTTCTCTTCAAGAAATTACATGTGTAGCTTAAATAATCTACATTGTAAGCAGCGGCCTATGGATTTCTCAAACGATACTCTGTTTTGCTAAAAACAAACAAACAAAAATCTCAGGATGTCTTTTGGGTTCAAACAATATCTCAGCATTTAAAATAAATCATAAGACAATGGAATAAAAAATGAGGAAATAAAAATGAACCTGCACATGCCAAAACAGTTTTTAAAAAATCCAATAAATACAGAAATTATTGCACAGTTAAAGGCTCCATTTAAAATATTGTCTAATGTGTCCACTTATAGATAGGCGGTTTATAGCGGCTCCAAATTAATTTCTCCTTTTTTTTTTTTTTTTTTTTTGGATTTTCTTTAATGTCTTTATCATTCTCAGATGGCAGTTTCTTAGGACAAGACTAACTCAAACCATTATCTTGATTAAAAAAAAACAAAAAAAAAAAACATCAAGAAACAAACAAAACAAAAAAAACAGAGTATCCAGCTACCCCTTTTATAATCAAGGAATTGTGAGGCAAAATAGGAAATCTGGCTTAGCTTCTCTCTGCTTGTTCAATTTTGACCTCATTCGTCATCAAATGTTCCCCATGCCACTTTTTCATGTGTTTCTCGAGCGTGCTGTAGACGCTGAAGGGCATTTGGCAAATGTCACAGCGGTACACTTCCTTACCCAGCTGGCCGTGTGTCTTCATGTGGCGGGTGAGCTTGCTGCTCTGGGCGCAGGCGTAGTTGCAAAGCTCACACTTGTAGGGCCTCTCGCCTGTGTGGCTGCGTCTGTGCACTGTCAGATTGCTACAGTTCTTGAACACCTTCCCACAGTACTCACAGGTGTCACTCCTCCGGCTTTCTTTCGAGCTGGGCCGGCCTGGTCCACCCAAGTGTGGGGTGCTGCCTCCGCTAGCGGTACCACTGCGGCCGGAGAGGCCCCCGTCCAGCAGGTCCCCTGGCGGCGTAGAGAAACGCAGGCTGCCGTTCTCGGAAGAGTGCTCCGAGGAGGTGGCGAATGGAGATTGTCTGGAATCGGTGAAGCCAAGAAAGGGATCTTTGATGAAGTGGCGGGATGCTGCATAGCCCACGAGCCACTGGGAGTAGACATTTTCAGATGGGATTAGGGGGGCTGGGGGTATGTCCAAATCCTTTTCGATTTTGATCCTCTTGTTAGAGGAGTTGGAGAGGCTGGGGCTAGTGATGGGAGTGGGCTTGCGGGGAAACAGGCCTGAGAAAGAGTCGCCCGAGCCACAGTTCCTTCCGTTCACAGTCGCCCGCTCCACTTGGTCCATTTCCCCTGCTACTGAATCATGGTCACCTGCATGGTCCCTCTGAACTTCTGACATCCTTTTGGAGAACGGAAGCCTTTTCCGATTGTCGACTATTAAGTTATTGTACTGCTGGATGGAGCTGAGCCCTACGTTTTCCACCATCTTGCCCAAAGAGAGGTTCTTCTCATCTGACAGTGGCTTTGAACCATTTTCCCTATTCCTACTGAACTCAGAGTCCATGCTGAAGTTTGACTCAGGCCTACTTTCATTTTCTAGTTCCTCCTCTTCTTCCTCTTCCTCCTCCTCTTCATTTTCAGGGCCCATGCCCTCACCTCTAAAATCCCCATCTCTGTTCTTCATAACCTCCCCAGTGACGTCACTAGTGCCTGGCTCGGGTGAACTGGTTGCGGACAGGCCATCATCAGAACGCCCCGTCATGGAGCCAGACTTGTGCATGTGGGTCTTCATGTGGCGTTTCAGTTTGCTAGCCTGAGAACAGGCATGGTCACACAGTTGGCACTTGTAGGGTTTCTCACCCGTGTGGCTTCGCCGATGAACAACCAGATTACTCTGAAACTTGAAGGTCTTGCCACAGAACTCACAGGACTTTGACTTGCCCTGTGTCTGCGGTGGGGTGGTGCTGTTAGGGGGCATTGGAGGTAGCGGAGGGGTGCTCAGAAAGGGCGACTTCGGGCTGGGCTGGAAAGGGTTGGGATTTAGGAGGCGATGCATAGGGTTGGCACGGCTTGGTGACAGCGGTGGAGTGGAGTTGTTGTTTCCTGCGAGCTCTCTAAGTCGGCGGGAGAAATCCATGGACTGGGACTCCATAGCCATGGGTGTCATGCGCATCACTCTCTCAAAGGCACTGGGATGCTGGGAGATTAAACCCATTTCCTCTGCGCTAAGGCGTTCTAGGCGATGGGGATCTAAGTGATGGCGAGGAGGGGGACTGACAAAGGGAGGCGTATTGGGGAGGCGGTTTTCCACGAAGCCAGGTGGGGGCTCTCGGAGTAGGGGCCCAGTCATCCGTAGGAGGTGGAAGGGGTTGTTGTCCCCTAAAAAGGTGGTTAACGGGGACTGTGGTATGGATTCAGCACCAATGGGGGGAGGAATAGTTATCCTTGGAGTCAGGGAGGTATTCGAGGGGTTGGTCTCCAAGTAGATGCGGATCCCATGCGTGTTCTGAGCGTGTTGCAGAAGGAACCAGGCGTTGGTAAAGGGCTGTTTGCACGTCGTGCATATGTAACTCGAAGGTTCATCTCTACCTGCAACCAAGCAGAAAACAACAAAGATCTTTATTTATGTCTGAGTATTTTGCAGGTCACTTCCACAACATTTCTGTCATATCGCTAGAAATTTAGTCTTGTTAAATCACCCACTAAAAGTAGATCTGAGTTGATGAAGAATGAGGCATAGGGTCAAGTTTGATTACATGTTACAAAGAACAAACTTTGAGGTATATGACACTTGGGCTTTGGCCATTTTCTTGCACCCATCAGGCTCTCACACAAATAGGGCAACTCATACTTAACAGAGCTGTGTCAAGTGCATTGCCATACTGTTCCACGAAGGCTTGAAGCTGTGGGAGCATTGCATTCCCCATTTCAACTTGCCTTTAATCTTCGCTTTTACAAACGGCTGACTCATTTTAGAAGCATAATGCCAGGCAAGAACACTCTAAACTGGGAAACCCTCCAAGCACTGAGACTGTCCTAGGATGCCAGAGTAATATGCCACCAAATTGGAGAAGTACAACTTAAACTGTGATTTAGGGGACTCTCATCACTATCAAACAAATAAACTTAAGTTGTCCCCTCAAAGAAACGAATAAAAAATGAGAGAGGAGGGTGTGGGTTGGGGGAAAGGGGAGCGCACATCAAGATAAATGGTTTCAAATAAAGAGTGAAAACACTGCCTGTGATTTAAGAGGCTGAGGGGAAAAAAAGCACACCGGTGTGAGTGTTAAAGTCTGTGGCATTTAAAACAGCTCAAGGGTATTATTTACTGTTCCATTAAGAATTTCTCAAGATTGTTTTTCTTACTTCCTCTCACGTTTTTACCTTATTCTATAGTTACACTTCCTGGAAAGTCCCCTCCCCCCTTAATGACATCACAGCGAATCACTGCTATACTCTGACAGCAAGTTTGATTACAAAGAAAAAAAATGGCTCACTAGTGAATTAATTGCACCGTTTCACTGATAACAATTTTTTTCCGTATTCCACAGTTTTAATCATATAATTAAATACCAGCAAGTGAACGTGTGAAGGCTGCATACACTCTAGGTTCAGGTAAAGTGTGAACAGCATCAGTTCTCGGATCAGAGGATGTGTTAAAAAGTGGCTCCTCTGCTTGGTGCGGCTCTGGAGCTTTAACAATACATGACTAATTGATGCTACAACTTCACTGTTACAACGGTTCCGCCATGCAAAGGGGACTCATTACCATGGCAGCACAAACAAGCCAAGTGTACTGAGTATACAATGAAAAAGGATGCTAAACCATCTCTCCTGTACTCCAGGGGCACTGGTGTAAAAAAAAACAAAAAAACAAAACAAAAAAAAAAAGATCTACAAAGTCGAAATGGTAATTGTGCACTAGGAAATGAGTTTCAATTATTTATTAAATGAAATCTTGCTGTTCTGACCTAATGCAGCAATTAAGGGAACGCAGAAAAAACATATGCTGCCGTAATTGTTTGGGTATTTGATTTCTGGCTGTGCTTTGTGTACCTTTATGAGTGTTTTCATGTATATGTATGTGCGCGAGAGCGAGCGACTGCGGAGAGAACAATGGGGCGGCAGTCACACACAGGGCTCGGAGGAGCTGGGACTAGGAAGCCCTCATGGGTGTCTATTTCAATCATGGCCATTGTGAAGGATCAAAAAGAGCAGAGAGAATGAATGGTTAGTATCTGTTCTAGCATTCCTTTACATGCTGCCGAAGAGCAATGCTAAACAGGGGAGTGTGTTTTCATCTGAAAGAAACAGAGACAAGGGATTATATACAGCAATAGCCTGAAGCTTCATCTTATTGGTATACTGAGATGCAATATTTCATCAAGGAATTTGAATGGTAAGCACACAAAAATGTAAATCAGTAAAAAACTGAGTAGTGCCATGCACATATGAAATTTTCAAAAGTGCCACATGAACAACATAAAAAAACTTGCACAGGTATCATAGTATCCTTTTGCGCTTAGAGAAACATCTTTACCACTAGTTTACCCTTCAGGTCCTATTTGGTGTCTGACCCTATGCCATTTAATAACTTTTATTTAGATTATTTTTAATATCCGGTTGATTCTTAATGACCTTTCCTAATATTATAAAATCTGATCATAAGCAAAGGTGATAATATCCTTTAAACATCCTCAAGGAATCTCTTTTTATAGTGTTTTTAAAAAAATCATACGCTGACATCAGTTGCAGATTGGTGTAAATGCATGCTTTGAACTGAAACGTAAAATAATTTACTATATTTGATATCAGTCCCGGTTCTGAAAGATGCATATTTACTACACTAGATCAGTTAAATCTGCAATAATGTTTGCCAATCGAGTTTAAATATCTCATAATAATTTACAAAAATGAATTATAACATAATAACTAATATTGGATGTTACGAGGAGGATGTTTAAGATTATTGCATATACCATTTAAGACCTCATACATAAAGCACAAACATTCACTCTCAACAGAACATGAGGCTTAAAACAAAAAGCTTCTGTCAGATGACGTGTGTTAGCTGATATGTATGACACTTAGAAAGAAATGTTCAATCAATGCCCTTTTAAATGTAAAAAAACGTTCAAAGATGAAACATTTACAAGCACTTAAATGCATTTTAAAGGTTCGCTGAGAAAAAAAAATGCATTCCCCACTAGATGTGGCTGATGTGCATTCATAAGAACATCTGTTTACCTCTACTCTTGTCCTGTAAAGCCATTGACTTAATTACAGTGGACAGAGCGTAAGCTCCACACAATGGCCATCTTTTTTTCCCCCCAGCCTCTCAAGGCCTACATATATCCATACACGCATAAAACACATGCACACACAATCCTCCAACCTCCTCTTGTTGTTTTATGGCAGATGCTTTCAAAGACTAATGCTCCATGTAAAGGAGGCCTAGAAAACAAGTAGCGTCTGTGTTTACCAGGCACTGTCCTTTTCCACTGTGTGTGTGTGTGTGTGTGTGAGTGAGTGAGTGAGTGAGAGAGAGAGAGAGAGAGAGAGAGAGAGAGAACCTTTCTCTATGCTAACTACCGGGGCGTAAAACACGAGCTACTGTACTAGCTGATCCTCTCGCAGACAAACAGAAGTCATCAGGGGGCCGAATGTTCATTTCTGCCCCACAATTAAGACGAATCAATGGCCGCTGCCTGAAATGGTATTTGTGGCCGTGCTGAAGGGACTCGGGCGTGAGTTTATTGAGAAGTGTTCAGCGCCTGCACTCCCGAGGGGATTGGAGTCCGACGCAGATGGCAAATAAAGTATGCAGCCCGAGGCGAGAGCACATTATGCTAATTCTAATGTCAGCTGTACTTTAATATACAGCTCTATTTAATCACCCTATTATTTCACATTTCCATATGAAAAAAGGAAGAGAGAGGCAGAGAGGGGGAGAGACCGGGAGAGAAAGCCTGCATCGCTCCTCTTGCTACAAACACTACGAACACTGCTCAGGTTAGGTGGATGTATCCCAGAATGAATTTTGAGTCGATATGGGGCGCTATTCACTATCAGGTTCTTGTTTCAACACACGTTTGTACATGTTTACACCTAAAATAACCATAATGGATAATTTACACCGAATATCTGGAGACACACATTTATAAAAGTAATATTTTACAAAAATATATAATACATTAAAAATAAATGCACTATTGCTAATGAAATAACTAATGGTACAGGATTATCTTTATAAACATGCAACTAAAACACACATTCATAAATACATAGAATATAGAATATAAGGCAATATAAAATGAAATCCACAACACGTAACACTTGAAATGTGATTTCTTGGGATATGGAATTATTTTAAACTGATTTTATTGTTAATATTTTTAATATTGCATTTTAATATAGCCTATAACACACACACATACACATAATAATAAAATTTAAATTCACTTTTCACTATCAAAATTAAGATCATAATTATAATAGGATTTATAAAAAAGAAAAAAAGGTTTGTCTACACGCTTAATCTACCCGCATAGATATGTACACATTTAACTTTGCAAATACAACAAAATGCATGAAGCTAAATTACCACAAATATACAAGACATGACCCATAATACAGACTTCCAAACAGAGACATTAACTGTTTGTTTTTTTTTTTTTTGTCTTTTTCTTGTTTCTACACTACGTTGCATTGTTGCAGTGCATTCTGGCAATTCCGATTTCTCTGATTTGGAAATGAAAGGGCCGAATAGCAGCCTGCCCATTCTGCCGATAAGTTTGGAGTGATTAGTTTCTCATGCTGAGCACTGGCTGATTCTATTTTCAATTAGATATTCCCAACGAGGCCCAGCTGCCGGGCGGGAGAGGAGAACGAGGACGGTATTGTGTGAAAGTGTGTGTCATCGGCAGTATCAGTCGTGCATGCAGACCCCAATTCAATTAAAGAGAAATTATCACTAATAACAATCGTGGCTCTTCGCACACACCGACTTAAACGGCATGCAAATGCCGGGCTTTAAGACACATTAACCGAAAAATAAAAAGATGACAGTTAATAGGTTTCAGCGTCGCACTGAGAGGTACAATGATCCACTTTAGCTTTCATCCTGAAAATGGACAAAAAAAAAATACATGAGGAATAAAAATTATTCAACATGCATTCGCTGCTTTATTTTACAGTTCACAGTCAGTGTCACAAATTTACTGTGGCGATTATTTTGTGGTAGTCGTTAAAAGCGACAAGACCAATGTTTGAGCGTAAATTACAATTCATTGGATTTTGTTGTTTTGATGAGATTAAAAATAATCCATAAATCATTATATCATTTAAAAAAAAGATTTTAGTTTGATTTGGCATATATCGTTAAGTACATTATTTGTTTGAAAGCAAAGAGTGATTGTGTGTCTGTACGTGTGTTAGTGAACGAGACACAACCAGATTGTCTTGCGAGGACAAAGGAGCAAAAATCTCCAGGAATTTGAGATTTTTGACACAATAAAGGCGGGTTATAAATTGACAGGGAGGAGGAAGGAAAGGGATATAGCATCTTTTAATGAGGTGCTCATTTGCTGACAGTGGTTTTCACTATAGGGACTTCATTTAGGCTGTCATTAAGTTATTATCTAGCGTAAAGAATTTTGCCGTCCTGTAAGTAGCGTGTTGGGTCTGGAAGCTTTTCTCTCTCTATTAGTGGAAGCGTGCCGCGCTGGCCTGGACGGCTGCCTGTGTTTTGTTTGGCTGTGGTTCACACACAGCTTTGGCAGGGGGCTTCTTGGATGGCTTACAGAGGAAAGAGGGAAAAGCGCGCGCAAGAAAGAAAGGGAGAGCGAGAAACTAGCTCACTCGTGCACGGTAGCTTTTCTGAGCCCACGAGGGAGTCCGGTGTCCCATTTTCGGCATTTACAGTTACGCCATCCAAATTTCCAACAGAAACTACTGTCATAGTACAGTAAAGACAGATCCAGAGAGAGTCACGCCGCTGACCGAGACGCCTTTGAGACATAAGTGCTTCATCATGGCGGTCTGGAAACGTTTTGCAGCTTGAAACAAAAATAAAACGGAGCTGCTGAAAAGTGAAAAATTACTGTAATTGTTAATAAGAACAGGTTAAGGGTACTTGTGTAGAAAACGCATTTAAGAGCACCGTGATGTGCTAAATTTGGCAGCTTGGGATTATAGGCCATTTTTGTAAGAGAGTAACTTGTGTAAGAGTGTTTCTTCATTTTCCGTACATTTCCCAAAAAATTGAATTAAATTCAGTACATCTGACGGATTCTCCAAAGCTTAACAGCCTACTTTTATTACGTTTGTTTAGAGTAAGGTGGCATGCTTTTGGGGCCCTGCCTCACGCAAACGCCTTCTAAGACGTCTCTAATAAGCTCCACCTTCATCCCAATCCTAGGCATGCTCTCCTAGACTTTTTTTTTTTTTTTTCTAATATTGATTAAGTGTAGTCTGGTTCTTAATGATAATTTAGAGGGACTAAACTCCACAGGCCTCGGGATGACTATTCTGTCGAATGATTATTAGTGTGGACACCCTGCTCGAAAATTAAGTTAGATTCTCCTCGGATAGATATGCAGAGCGACGCATGTCCCATTAATTAGGACTCAAGCTGCTGTTTTGCGGAGCAGAGACGGGTCTCGTGAAACATGGCGGCAGCCTCATTCAAGCGCGGCGTCTGGCTGCAAAGCACCATGCAGCTGAGTGTAAAGAATCGCCACACGTCTCTATTCAACCAGATGAGCGCATCAAACAGAGACGCAATTGTGAGGCAAAATACTTGTCTATCTGAATCTACGGAGGGAGAGCGAGAGGGGAAAAAAAGAAGCAAATTGGAGTCCCTTGTGAGAACAGGGGAATAATCCATGGATACGTAAACGACACAGCACGTCACCTCATGCTAACCGCTATACGCTAACAAAGCAAGACTCTTGAGATAAAAAACTAAATAGGACCGTAAACACTGGTAGAACTAAGATGATGTTATGGCTGGAGGATTTCGACACTATGGCTAGCCTCCCTTTGAGGAAGGCAGGGTGCAGGATAAGCCTGTAAATGAGGGCCGCGTGCATACAGTAGCGCTGGTCTCTTGTATGATGAATGCCATTGTACTGTAAAGAAGAGGTGGGTGGTGCAGACAGAGAGGGGAGAAAGAGAGAGAATGAGAGAGCCGCACGGCATTGTGGGTCTCCCCTGCTGTTCCTCCCTGGAGTACTGTGATGTGTGCTCTTCAAAAGGGCTCCTGTCACTGTCACTGCTTCATTTAAAGTCAGACTCCCCTGAATTTGCATCTTGCAACGTCTTACAGGACGTGCCATATGCCGTCCAAAAAAGACAATGCTCCCAAATAAATTGGCATCCCCCCACCCCATCTCTCCCCAGCTCAGAAAAACAACATCTGAGGATGCAAGAGGATGTTGTTTTAAAGATGGCACACAACAAAATTCAGCTAGCGTTTGTAACAAACCCAACAACAAAACATCACCTCAGGTTCGGGAGGGGGGGGCGGGATGAGGGCAAATCATCTGGTTTAAAAAAGAGATTTTTTATAATGACTGTCTTTATACCCGTACAAGGTGTGAGCGGGAAAAGCTGGTTAACACCGTTTCACGGCGCAGATCTGAGAAGAAATATTTGCCGGTGTTAATTTAGCCGGGTTTCCATGTTCCGGAATCCTCTCAGGAGCGCACGCCGGCCCCGAGCGGAGACTTCATACCTCACAGCCCAGTCGGAAAGTGCAATAACGAATAAAAATGCTCATTACCGAATGATTTCAGTTTTCTCTATGATTCAATTTGCAGTAATTACTGTGGCCCGCGCTAATAAAAACTGCTACAAAACGCGAAGGTCAACTACCAGTTAGGCGTGTTCATTTTCATCTCAATGTATTCATCCTCTGCGCCTAATGGCCCAATTTTCTCCCCTCGCTCTTCAATAAATATTGCTGGAATTACAGGTTAAATAGCTAAATTAAATCATGGCTATTATGGAAGGTTGCACCAGTCGGTGAGGGAAACAGGTTTACCTCTAGATCGACAATTGCTGGGGAAGTGCCAATCACTAGACAGTTTACGATTAATGTCAACTGTGTCAAGGCCATCAAATTACAGCATTCATTTCCCGCTCTACACCCTGTGTGCTGTGAAATAAGAGAAACGTATGCAAATGCCTTATTATGGCAAAATCAAACAGGTATTTGTCATGCTCTGAAGCAGATTAGGCTTTTAAACAAACTAGAAGCAAGGCAACTTAGGAGAAAAGGGCCTAAACATCTGATCTGTTTTTGAGGAGGAATTGTGTTAAGGTCAAGCTTTTAAGTACTTCGCTCAAAGTTATTAGATTAGCAGAAAAAAGACCAAGACGATGACGGTTGAGATGCGCAGTGAAAGGTTTAATTGCCAGCCACCGGGTCTTGGAGGTGTTTTTTAATTGCTCGGGATGAATTTTGTTCCATCTGATTACCCAGCATACTCTAATGACCAGGGCTACTTATGACAACTGCAAGAGGTGCAGGCGGATATTGAAGCTGGGAGGTAATTTGTGTAATGACTGCAGAGACCGAGAGTGGAGAGCAACTGATTTGGTACCTTCATTCATCCCGGGCTTCCTGACTGGAGCACTAGGCAGTCTGTTTGTGAAGAGTCCCCCTCATTATCCGTCCTCTCGCCCCTTAACGTTTAATTAATATCTTAACCTTTGGAGTTATTTTGGGAGACTCTGCCTTTTCATGCTGGAGATGAGCAAAGGGAAGAAGGAGAAAAAATTGGTCACATGGGACTGCAAATCCCACTTCAAAACTGGACATCCTGTTAACCAGGACTTACTCAGATAACCTTGGAATTTCCCGAGCGTTAGAAGTCTCCCTTTCTGAGCCGGAGTCATCTCTCTTTGAACTGCCTGGAGTTTTTCACACACTGGAGTTCTTAAATTATTAAGGTCGAGATTATATTCCTTGTATTTCATGGTACCTGCAGACTAGGCGGATTGAGTTCCTGCTAACAGACTGACTCTCTCAAGCGCTTTGCTGTGTTGACGTCTTTCTGTGAGAGGACTAGAAAACAAGAAACAGAGAGGAGAACAAAAAAAAAAAAAACAAGTACTCCACGTTGCGGATCGATAACTCAAAATGCCATGAAGTAGGCGGAACAGGACGAGAGAGTCCGCCGTGTGAGCTACAGTGGACCTGGGAGACTAAGCCAGACCTGACAGCCCGCTTCTGGGCCTGGGGTGTCGGAGCGCTCCACATTTGATAGAGTCAATGTCACGACAAACTGATTTGCATTTAGAACAAAGATGACATGAGCCCTAGGCACAGGGTGCCTCCCTCCCATCCGCCCAGCTTGTGGAAAGTTTCCTGACATTTCTTGCATTATTAAGCCAGGGGCTTCATTACCATGTGTGTGATCTGGGAGTCTCCCAGGCCTCTAATTCCTCACCTTGAATTGCTAATGTCTTGTTTATGACTATCATGGCAAATCGGAGGCAACAATTACATGCAAATCAGTCCCGGTGCATTGTGCTGCTGCGAACAAAGCTGTGAAGAGCCAGAACTGCGCCTGCCCACAGTTTCCTCTTGTACGGAGGAATGCCACGCGCTTTTTACGCATGTGACGTACGCTTGTAGGAAGAGCTACACCTGCTTTGTAAGCCTCGGAAAGGAGAGATAATCATGAACTAGTGCAGCGGCGTCCTTAGCCACAAAGTTACGCATCTCAGAGTGTGCTCAGCGGGGACAGCACAGTCTGCCACAAAGACAGTGGGCAGATCTGAGGGGGAGAGATAGCATTCAGCAGGGGAGCAGGGAATCATGGGTGATTTGCTAAGTGTAAATGAGGCGAAGGAATCTTGAAGCAGCTGTTTTTTACAGCCTGCTTGACATACTAGTGCAGACCTGGACTGGACAGCGCACAGCCATTTCCCACAGCTAACATCTGCTTTACATTCTCTGCCTCCTATCTGCCAAATCCCCAACTGGACAGGTTGAGTTCAAGATGATAAACACTTCAGCAGTTTGGACAGTACTAGCTTTTTATATGTAAAAGCTAAATATGTGTCACATCTTGTCTTTATTTTATTTACATGCATGCCAATTGTATTTATACGCAGGGCTGGAAGTGATAGGAAGAAAGGAGTCACAATGAAATAGTTAAAATTCCTAAAGATATTACAACTTTTTTTTATGGATTACATCTTGACTAAAAGTGTATCACACTTAAAATCTGCCAGTGAAATAGTACAAAATCTACTCGTGCTAAAGACACATTCTCTAAATGTTTGGATACTTTAACAGGAAAATAATTAAATTCCTCTTAAGAGTAGAATTTTTGCTATTTCAGTCTGGTATCTTACACATGAGTAGCATGGCTAAAGGTGCAAACCGCAGGGCTACCTAGGCATTTTTTGCGAGCAATAGATGTTCTTTAGCAGAAAACAAGTCAGAGTTTGAAAGTAAGAGTTCTCAAAAACGTTCACCACAAGTGATTAGCCATTTCGACTTGTGCTTAAGGTGGAGCATGGAGCCCATGCAAAATGCCAAAACCTCTACTCCCATAAACCAACACGAACGTCCATTATCCTGTCATAATTTCACGCAAAGGATGTTATTTATATTCATCTCTGACAGGAAAAGTGCGTGACCGTGAGAACTGACATTTATATGACTGTCTATGTTAAAGCTTTTCCCCTGACTGACAAAGACGCGCTCTCCTCTCCTCTGCCTTGTGGAGCGAAATCCGGGTGCACGTGGCAGCGCCGCGGCCCATCTCCTCACGTGAGATTAGGGGAGGCAGGGATTAGGCAGGTCGGGAGGGGGTACGGAGCTGAAGGGTTACTGGCATTATTTCTTATGAATTTAAACGAACGCTGAGCAGCTTAGGAAAATCAGAATGAATTAAATTCATTAACTCACCCAGTGACAGCAAAGTGGCAAGGCGGAGAGAAGAATTAACAATTTCTCTCCAATGAGGTCATGTCATTCCAAAACAGGCCAGCGGTAGATAGGCAGGGAGCGTGTGCAAACACACGCGCGTGGGTCATAACTTTGAACATCGTGTCAGGAAACCGTGGCTCGCTGGGTCACTGTCAGGCAGAGGGAGCTAGAGGAGAACAGAAGGTCTCATCTCCCTTCATCCTCTCTGCGGACGGGGGAAAGGTGGATGTCAAACTGTCATTACCAGTCCACTGGATTTACTCCCTCTGGAGAACATCAGCTTTTAAATAAGGCTTTAAAATTACCATAAGTGTGCCCGTGTGCAAGTGTGGCCATGTGTGTGCGACAGTGTGGAAAAGGTAGATGCTTTCAGTAGTTTCTGGATGAGGAACCCGAGCTAATGCGGAAGGCCTAAGTCAGCAGCTCTGTGTATGAAAGCCTGTGTCATGTTAACAAATTAAAAGGATTAGAGGTGAATGGGACAGACATGGCTTAACATCGGCATCAGGCTGGTCAGCACTGGGAAGAAGGGGGGAGCGAGGAAGTGGGCAGCGTTTAGATGAGATTGGGGGAGGGGGGCAATTCAAACCTCCTAATCCTGCTACACAGGTCTTAAGTAGCACCAGCCTCACCTGCCTGCTCGTACCTGCCTCGAAATGCAAGAGAGAACTTCTCGGAACTGCAAATGCTGGGAGTTTAAAACATAAGAATAGAATCAATAGAAATATATAGTCAAAGCGCATACTAATGCCAAGATTAGGCACCAACCAGTTTAAGCAAAATTCTGAATGTTTACATTTTAGCTTTAATACATTTCTGTTCAATTCCTCTTGCTTTTGTTCAAATAGCAATTCTGCTTACCTCAATTCAAATCACGGAATTAAAAATAGCGTTCTTAATTCAGATCTGAATGCCGAACAACCCTGGGCACTAAATCAAACAAAAACATCACAAGTGACTGGCAAGGTAATTACGGATAATCTCATCCATTTAGTGAATATTAACAATTGTATTAATTGTTAAATCACTGTCTAAATGTTTAAAGCAAGGATGTTTGTTTTGTTGCTACTCATGTCATGTTTTTGTCTAACCGTGTTTTTTGCAGCAATGCCATGACTGGTGCTTCCACTGTGAACGCACCATAAGCCTGATTTGCACGGGACTACAAACCAACAGATTTTTGGACAGCCTCTTCAGTCTGCCCTCATGCCAGAGTGAGAGGGTCCAAAGTGTACAGGCCCAAGAGGGAGCATCCCCACATGATATGCCTTGCTCATTGGCTCAAATCTTTCTCTCGCTCTGGCTCTGTGTGATGAGCCTCCAGTCTTTCGGGGCACAGGCACTGCCATTACATTTACACAATATAATGTTAAAACGTTTCAATGCATATCAATTAAATAAATTAACAAATTAATTAATATTATTAATATTATTATTATTAAATCAGGTCCCGTGCAGGAAATCTGAAAATGTGTGCTCCCATTCACTAAAATAACTAAAATCACAGAATGCAATATGAACTCAAACATTACTCACCAAATTCTTCCAAGTCCACATTATCTGGCCTATGCATATCAAATCAGATTCTGTATAGCAACAGCAGCATAATGTAAAAAGTGATCAGATCAGAGACAAAAATGATACCCAAGTGAAAGGGAAACCTCTGAACTATACAAAATAAAAAAATTATTTAGTAGGTTGTTTCAAAGAACTAAAAAGGAACTATAAAAGCAGAGATTCAAAATCCAGCATCCTGAGTTACTTCTTGACTGACTAATGTATGAGGAAGGTGACTCAAACATCTGCCTCGCTGATCGGTCTGTGGACTCCTAAACACGTTTACACACAGCCTTAATAGTGGGTGTAAAAATGTCTCCCACGATGCAGAGCAAAAATTAGGTTTTGGCTTGTGGTTAGGCACCTTTATTTACCCAGCAATTTTGGTGCAGAGATGCCAGCTTGGGAGAAATTCGAGAGAGGTGCATGAAGCCAGGTGATGCTTGCATTCTGAAAAATAAGCAGGATATCTTATGATGTGTAATCATACAAACAGAACAGCTAAATCCCTTACTGCTACTACTAAAATAGATTTTTTTTTGAGCATTTGCCTCACTAGTGTAAATTCTCTCTCTCTCTCTCTCTCTCTCTCTCTCTCACTGATTTTATAAATAGAAAAAATAATTTCTAGTTTGAGACCTTAGACCTTCTGTGGTCAGCCCGGAGTAACTAGCTAAATTAAAAGGGGCTGTTAAAGTATCGACAAATAGAAAAAGTCCTTATTATCTGACAGGAACATCTGATTGCATGTATTCATTACTTTATCAAAGAACATAGTTTTGGAACTTCTCAGTAACTTTCTATCTGTTAACCATAAATGTGTAGTAATAGACGTTTCAGAATGCCTAACAACACTTAACAGCACCTTTTAAACCATTAGCAGTCATCTCATAAGTCTACATGAACAAACCTGTGAGTGTGTTTATGTGGTTTCAAAGGCAGCGTCCATGCGCTCTGGCCGAGGTCTCTGTGTTTACACTGCTGAGACAGAGAGAACCTGTGCGCTGTGTCCTGGAAGAGCAGATTCAGACCAGACATGGGTTAGAGTCGTAATCCAGGGGCTGGAGAAAGGGGGAGGATGTCGATCCTCTATCATAAACGGCCCTTATAAGGGCCTGATCACACGCAGGCTGCACCTGATGGACTGCGCTGAGACAGGGGGCAGCCAAGGCTGTTGGACCTCAGGAGTGGTGAAAACACACACATACACATACGCGCGTACATAAACACATGACCTGTGCGAGAGGTGCTTCCTATCATCAGGCAGTCGGGAGTGTGAAAGGCTCGCTTTAACAAGCACCTGTAAAATGTAATCAGGCGTACCAAATGCACCCAATAATCGCGCCAGCCATTGTGTCCCGGCCCACTCTGCACTTCAGACCAGGGAGGAACGGCTAGCAATAACGTACTAATTGCACAAGCACTTCATTTCCGTGGCACTCGGCTGCACTGCAACTGAATGTAAATGTTGTTTTAGAGCAACACACAAAAAAGACTGTAACTAAAGCCTTTCTGCAAACTGCATGAAATATTTAAATCACTGAGCCAGACCAAACACTGAGGATGATGTAGCTTCAATTAGCAAACAAAACACAGAGGTTTGTGTACTGACAGGCCGGGAGTTTTTAAAAAACACGCTCGAAGGGGGCCAGGGCTGCCTTACCCAGGCAGTGTTTCGTATCCCTGTCTGTAGAGCATTCAGCTAGACAAAATAATAAGAAAAATTGGGTGCTCCAGTCAGCATAAACAAAGTACCCCTCCCCGTGTGCACAAAGAAAACATTTTCTCATGGGATGATTATAACCGTGAGTCGAAGTTGTAAAATGGCCCCAATGTCAAAGAGATGATGATAATCACATGACTCTCAGCGGCATGAAGCCTGGCATGCTCAGCGTGTCAAACCACACGCTTGAAAATGCTCTTTGTGAGTGAGATTTTAACTCTTTGTGACCCATTTTTTTCCCTGACAACAAAAAAAATGTCTCAAAATGGTGAGCATGATTACAGGAGCCGTGAGCTGCTCTCCTTCTGTTTAATTCCCAAGTGAAAAAGGGGGCTGGAAAAAAAAAGCTTAAAAAAAAAAGCTTAAGAAAAGAGCACAGCAGAAAGTAATGCTGGAAAAAACATGTCAGAGACTGTAAATGGAGGAAAGGGTGGTGGCAGTGGGGGGTATGGCATTCACACAGTACGCCTGTCTCCAGTATAACTGAAACCAGGCCCTCTCCCATAACCAGTCCAATCTGTTTTCATTTGCCAGAAACAGAGCTCCTCGAACGCCCCCATCTCTCCTCCCAAAACCTGGTCCTCAGCGAAGGAAGAACTTTAAATATCAACTCCTCGCTTCAAACTGGTCGACCACTGGCATTCTATCATGTTATAAACAATGGGACTAAATTCAAGGGATTGTTTGATTATGGAGCTGGTATATGCACTGAGATAGCTAGTTAATTTGGTGAATCTTAAATGGATTGTTTGCCCTAAATTGAAAAATCTGTAATCATTTACTCACCCTAAAGTCATTCAAAACCTGTATGACTTCTTTTCTTCCGTGAAACACAAAAGAAGATATTTAAAAAAATGTCTCAGATGTCTCAGATGAAAATTAGTCAGGCCCAGTGTAGTTTTAGACCCCAATGATTTTCATTGAATAAACAACAACAAAATAAAACCTCATAGTTTGGAACAATATGAAAAACATCACTTTCTCATACTACAGTTTGGATGAACAGCTCCCATTAGAATTCACAGAATAACAATCTCCAATAAAATCTAGCTGGTAAATATTTGTTTTGGAACATGGTACTGTAGGTTTAGCTGGCCATTAATTGGTACAGGCTGCATCTTAGACTCAGGCTGGTCTTGACATCTTAAGCTGGTTTTTGGAACTTCTTAGTCAGTCCACTAGCTAATTACAAGCCAGAAACCAGCTAGCATATTCCAAAACACAGTTTTAACTCCTCACTTCATGTACAGGTCAAATTAGTTGTACAAAGTGCAGCATGGATTTAGCAAATGAGAAAGTAAACCCGCTAAAACGTTTAACTAGGTTGCCCCAGTCCATGCCATCAAGGAGAGCTGGAACAGAGACAGTCAGACACTAGAAAACTGGAAAATGCTCACTGTCAAAGAGAGCAATGGTTTCTGGCACTGCCTTAGCAGAGAGGAAAAAAATGGGACTTCAAAAAAATTGCATTAGCTGAGCTATTCATTTCATTTGAGAGAATTTACATCACTGCCTGGGAACGATGTCACAATAAGAGCCAAAACGGACCGTCTTCCCTTGATTCCAGCTCTGTTATGGCTGAGCGTGGCCCTGAAATAATGTCAAAGTGTCTCAAACACCCAAAGAGGACTGCAAGAAAAGAGACGGAGAAAAAAAAGCATTGTGCAAACTGAAAGGATAATGATTCATTCTCTTTTATTCCACATCAACCGGAAATTACTAAAAGCCAAGCGCTTTCTGCCAGTGCAACCCTTGGATTTTAGAGGGTGATCCACATGCATGTTATTGCTCTGCTGGGTTATTGATCGTGAGCAGAGACTTGTGCGGTCCGCCGAGGAGTCCTTCAGAGATGCAGAAGGAGCACAGAGCAGAGGCCAGGCGGGTCTTGGGAGCCGAAGCAACGAGGGAAGATGGGGGCCTGTGTGAGCGAATTAATTACACGTGCATTTTTGGATGGCGTATACCATAATGAGCCCCAGCTGGGCCAGGCATCCAACTCCCTTTAAATGTAACTATAAAAAGCTGGGCATTCAGCAATCCCTTCACAAAGAGAGCAGGGCACTATAAAAGGTCCCTGTGATGTGTGTGCAGAAATGTGCAGGGGGCAGGCAGGGAGCCGTGCCAGCTGGGACGGCCAGGCGCACATTTTAGACGTCGAAGGTTGTAATTGCACAGACAACACCGTCTTGACATGGGGCACTCAAAACCATGGTCACGTGACATGGGATGAGGTGATGAAGCTCAGTGAATCAACACTAAAAACTGATTAGCAGGGAAACGTATTGTAAGCTCACTGTGAAAAAGTTAGCTAGCCGAATGTTAAATAAAAGAGATGCTTAGTTTTACTGACTGACTTCACACCACTCATTTCACACCTCAGGTTTAAACAGGGTTGATTGATATCACTACCATCTAAGGACGAGGCCGATTACCTTCCGCTTTATTTCAGCTTTGCTGATTAACTTTAATGATGCTCATTTAGCCTTGCAATTCTTATCTGATTTCTGAGCCCAACTGAGCAGAGAGAGAGAGAGAGAGACGATCGGTTAATGCCATCGAGGGAAGTGATGATTGAATTGACGAAAAGAGAGAGAAAGTTGACTCTCCAGCCCCAATTAAACTGGGCTGATGCACTGGCCTCAGTTTAATTTAATTTCACATGCTACCTCTCACTTTCAAATTAGGCAGATGGCCAGAGTTCCGCCAGAGGCAAAATTCCACATGGCATCCTCTTCCAACAACAGGGGCCACAGACTGCGGACAGAGCGATGCTCCCAGCCGGGGGTCTACAGATCTTTCCCGACCAAGACGTGGCCACCTGGGACACAAGAAAATTCTGCACACACAAGACCTAGCATAAAGACTTAGCATGGGTGGCCTAACACAACTGCCCACATGCAAATAATCCTTTCCTAAGAAAACTCTGGCCTAATTAGGAGACTATAGAGGGTAACTAAACAAAAGTGGCTCAATTATCTGAAAGATATGCCTTTCATCCTTCATTTTTCCTTCATGTCATGCCAGGTGCATTAACACCTTTCCATAAAGACAACAGGGGTGCCATCTTAAAATAACAAGACTCTCTTCTCTACTCCACTCAACCGCCACAAGCAATTTCGCTGGATTAACCGGCGGGTTTCTCTGGTGGCTTTGAGTGCTGAAGAAAGTGATTTATTTTCCTGCGTCTAATCAGAAGGACGTGTATTAAAGCACAATAAGTGACTGCCGTTGGCTGAGGTCCAGCATTGTTTACAGCTAAAAGGTCCTTGAGCTAGCAAATGAATTAGCCTGCCAATGGGTGGTTTTGGCCTTCCAACAGGTTGCAACAACAGCGGCTTTTGTCAAAGATATGAAGTTATCAGACGAGCGCAGCTATTTGCCGATTTTTGTTTTTTTTTTGGAGTTCAAAAAGTAATCCAATTGATTTAAAGCGAGGCAAACGCTAGCATGGGCAGCCATATTGTTTTAACAGATTAAAGGGGCTACTGTTTTCATGCAATTTTGAGGGGAATAATTTGATGCGTCTCATCGAGCTTATTGTGTTTTGATAAAGACAGAGGTAGTATTAAATGTGCAAGCCCGAGCCTCTGATGAGTAATCGGGGGGAATGCAGCGTTCAGCGAAAGCAAACACTTGCTTCAGTTTCACCACGCTGCCACCCAGACGGTCCCGCGTGTAGAGTAAATAGTAAAGTAACACCAGAATTCACCCGCAGAGGAACAAAATAAACTCTTGAAAGCAGTGTGTGCCAAACCTAAACAGGGTCGGGTGGACGGAAACTTTGGAAATGGCAGCAGACTCACCGAACGGCAATCGGTTTGTCACGGTGAAAGGCGAGGGAAAGGGTTAACCTGAGAGCGCCTCACGGGACAATCGAATGATGCCAGCGCGTGATCCCCTGCTCCAGCCAGTGCTTTGATAGAGTGCTTTCTCTAAACTCCACAGACGAGAGCAATTACTGTAAGAGAAGCATGATTATAGGTCTGCCATATCCACACAGGCCTGGCATTTTGCTGTTTTACATGCCGGGGCTTTCAGAAGAAGAAAGACAGAGGACGGTATAAAGCAAAGGGGCAGAGAGGCAGAGGGGGAAAGAGAGAGAAGTCCACAGGGAACAAATATCAATATTGCAGGATGCATTTCAGCTTAAAGCGGCTAGAGCCATCACTCTGGCAGGATGGAATGTCTAGGGCCTGCTCTGCGACCGTTAGCATGTGAAATTGGGTAGACTTAAAACCCCCTAAACAAGGGGATCAACACGCATTCGTCAAGCTGTGCCGCCCGCCCGCGCACACCAGCGCACGCAATCTCCATACAGCGCTCCGGTCCTTCCGAACGCACTCCGCCACGCTTCCTACCTTCAACAGTGACAAACAGCCCCTCCGTAGACTGTCACCGGGCTTTAATTTCACTCTTAAAAGCTTCTCCCCCACCTCTCCGCATGATCCACAAACTTTGTATTATTCAACCGCTGGCCCCTAATCCTCCCGAGCTAACAGAGGGAAAAATTAGCTTTTGTTAAGTGGTGATTTCTCCTGCTAAATGGCAACACCCTTTTGTGGGAAGTATTCCAGGCTTGAGAGGCTTCATTAGACGGTTCGGATTTAAACCGGCGAGATGGACTAATTCCCTCAGACGCGCCGTGTCAAAAAGCCTGAACGGCCCAGGAGAATGTGCAAACGCTGGGAGGAACCTGCACTAACCTGGTAATCCCATCCTGTCCACTGCTTTCTACACCCGCCCCATTGTTTGCGGCGCCAATCCACTTTTGCCAAAGCGGCTTTAGAGGGAGGTATACAGGGACTGCCATCTAGGCCTGCTTAGACCCAGCCTGAGGGGCTTACAATACGCTCTCGTCCTCGGCATCTCCCCCGCTTTACAAATTCAAATCTTCATGGAGACTAGTTCACAAAACAAACACTGTCAGGTTGATGGAGCCTCTGTAACGATATGCAAAAGGCGAGCCGGGAAGGTGCTCAGTTTTCCTGAATAGCGCTGCAGCTTTCAAACCTGCAGGAGGAGGCCGGGGCTAAACAAATGAAGATAAATACAAAATACCACCCTATACGTATTTGGTTTTGAGAAGTGGCTTCAACTCTAAAATCTTAAGAGGATTTAAAAGCTGTTGGTTACCTTGAATAATTCCACACGAGCCATGCAGGAGAAATCTGTGTGCTGTGTACATCTCTGCTGACAATAAAAGAAACGGAAAAATAAATAAAACAAAGGCCAGCGTGAGGGCGAAAGCCACCAGCGTGTGCACAGAGCCTTGCCAGCGCTCACAGTCCAAATTAGTGACAAGTTTATTCCCTGCCTGTGGTCGGGAGAGACTAAAATCCCGCCATACGACAGCCACAAAGTGGCACAGGGACTGTTTGATGTCTTCATGTGGGATATAGTAACCTCTTAAAGCTTGTACGCAGTCCAGAGCACACAAGATTACACTCTCACAATTTACAGTAGGAGGGAATTGTTTACTTCTTTACAGACTGCTGGGAAGTCTGTCAGTCCCTCGCCTGTGACAAAAACGATAAACTGCAAATTATTTGGGGGGTGAACTGTGGTAGCAGAAAGAATGCTGAATTCGAATTTAAAACATGAGTAGACGTAGAATTTAAATGTACTGAAATAAATGGTTAATATTTGGGTTAAGATTTATTTTTAAAATCTATTTGAATTATAGTTCAGCATATTCCCCTTCCTGTCATTTCAATTCAACTTCCTGTGGGGTGTGGCCAATTCGATTCAAAGTCCAACACGCAAACTGAAAGAGAGCCAATTTTAGCTCAACTCTGCTTTTTTAAATAAATAATATATGGTTTTATAAATACTTATTTTTGCAAGTATTTCAACCTCCTCCTCAAAGAAATCGCTTGCTCTGATGTTTAAGGTCTCATTTGATGCATGTAATATGAGCGGGATGATTGACTGGCCATGATTACGCTGCCCTTGAGGGTTTAGCGGCGTTGTAAGTTTCTCTCGGCCATTATCACAACACTGATGGCACACATGGCAGCGTTTAGAAAGCGCCAGGCTTCAGGTATGCCAGAGCCGTCACACACTCTGTGCATTGCAGCATAGCACTCATATGCTGAGCGTCTGTTGGCTCACAACACATCTCTTTGTTTTGGAACCAGCCCCAGAATCCTCATGCTGGTAAAAGTTGCGTTTAATTCTGTCGCTATATCAAAATGACAAGGAGACCACCGCTTTCTGAAATAGAAAAAGAAGAGAAAGAAACTCACATACACACTTCTCAGTCTTGCTAGCAAGGGGCATTCACTCACACACACACAACCGGACACACACATGCTCACACATTGCCGTGTGATGCCTTTGCCAAACCACAAGCGAGGGGCCAAAATTCCATAGGCAAATGCTTGAACCCAGCAGGGCTTTGACAAAGGGAAAAGAAAAATCAGTGGAAAGGTAACATTAGTGAAGAGTGTACAAATTGATATGCTTAAATTAAGGCAAATCCCTGAGGACTGAAAAAATGAAGGTAAAATACTCAGTTATTATTAAAACACACACACACACGCAAGCAAGTAAAAAGACACCACATTTAGAAACATTTTATCAGGTTTGCAAGGAGGAAAAAAGATCACAAGCTGACGCTAAGTAAACCAAAAAAAGAAAACGAAACGTAAACATGTTACTTAATTGCATACTAGCAGTAAGACGGATTAAACCAATCAGGTGTGAGACTAAAAAGGGGGGAGGAGGAAGAAAACTGGAACAAAATGAAAATTAAGAAGGTAAACGATCCTATTTTTGGTTCTATTCTCCCAACGTCCTCCATTCAGATGTTAAAGACACCGAAGCCCTCTATTGCGGAGTCTTCTTGTTCAGAAATAAATAGGCCAAACAATAGATTTGAAATGCCTGTCTGCGGTTGAGGGGCTGTTTTCTTCTGCTTGCTTTATGACGTTTCATTACATAGAAAGCCGTTTAAATGACTGCTCTTTTTCTTAGACCAATTACAGGAGATATCTGAGACAACAGCAAGAGAGCAATGCAATAAAGAGGCCCGCACAAACGCACAAATGTGCTATCTCCTCTTTCTCCCCGGTACATCCGACGCCATCTCCTCCTGACCCCCCCCTAAAACACAAATACGCAAACACACACACACACACACACACACACACACACAAATCCCCACATCCACAAGCGCCACCGCCACCAATCACAGCCCTGACGCCAGGACATCAATTCTCGCAAGTCGCAGAAAATTACCATGCATGAATGCAAAAAAGCCTGATCAGGAGTAATTAACACGGCTTCATATGCAAATTTTATTAATGCAGAACTACAAAGTCATTATGCAAATGCAACTTTCGTCAAGCCTCTTGACAAATATTCAGAGCTCCAGCCAAAGAACAGGTTTTTCTCTCTCTCGCTCTCGGTCTCTCTCTCTCTCTCTCAGACTCTGTACTTTTTTCCAAGGCACAGAGAATGTATAACAAGTATGTTAAGTTATTTCGAACTTGGGAAATCTTTTTTTTATATTCTTATGGAAGTTTAAATCTTAGCAGTAAGGCGATGATGGCCAGGCATCCGCAATTAAAAAGCTGGCTCTTGGTAATGACTGTTTGGCTTTGGAGCGAGGTAATGAACCTGTAATTCTGGGGGAAGCGTGGGGGGGGGGATGCGGATATGAATATGCATGAGGCTCACTGCCTTTGATGATTAAAGAAAATTTTAATATTTAAATGAGTGCATGCAAAGTGATTAACTGAAAAAAGCAACGAGGCAAAAATCTGAAAAGGATTTCAAGATGCTGAGAAGAACATGGATGCAGCTTTCCTTTTTTATGGTCTATTAATGACTAAAACTGTTTTCTCTCGTTCTTTCACTCTCTCTCCCTCTCTCTCTCGTTTTCAGCTTCTCACTCCTCCTGGCTTTTCCTGTTCTTGCCGCTGCTGGACACGACCCAAATGCAAGGATTTGGAAGGCATTTCAAAAGCTAAGTAAAGGTAGCACTTTCCTGAATTTTGAAGTAGTGGATTAAACACACAGGAGGGAAGAAATTAAAGTCTGGTTCACCAAAGGGAACGGCTTTAGCAGCATGTAAGGCCATGTCATAACTACGGAGGATGGTTTGACATGAGCCGCTGAGGGACACGTAATCAACTGACGATTAAGAGAGATATTGCTAAAACCAGACACTCTACTTTACTTGACGGCCATGAAACTAATAGCTCTAAACACATCAATCGAATTGATTTTGCAGGCTTGATTATGTGTTGCAGTAATGTAAAAAAGCTAATTATTTCAAATGCAAATGCAGCATGTCTACATGCAAAGTCTGTTAATGCAAATTTAAATGTTAATCTTAAGTCTTAATAAGTTTAAAAAGTGCAATCTGGTCCAGGAAAACATGACAAAAAGATCCCTGCCTGTTTTTATTGCACATTAGAAGCACTATTCTAAATGCAAAAAGACAAATGCTACATTTTAAGTTTGAACCAGTAGCTAATGTGGCTAATTCAGACATTTTTTTTTAAAAAGTGAGGGAAAAGTGGTTTAACTAGACAAAAATGGGCAATTTTCACTATAAACCGGCCGCTTGGTCTGACTTCAGGAAAATGAAATAAAAAGACCAGCAAGAGAACTGTATCTGAGGCAACATATTAAATCAAACATCTATCTGTGCACACTGATTCAGGCATAGCCTCAGCACCAGGGCAGATCGTCCTCCTGCCAAGCCTTTGTGAATCTTAATTGAAAAAATGGCATGTGTGTCATATTATGGAAGCATGTTTTCGATATCTCTGCGCCTGTGTTCTGTCATTATTTATTGAAGAGCCCTCCCAGTGTATATGTTGATTCTGAGAGAAGGACATGTACTCTCAATTGAGATGTTCTGCGCAGCGAGGGAGGATCCAAATATCTGTTTATTCTGGACTGTGCATGTTAATCTCTGCTGGGCAGAAAATAAGAAGAATATACCATCTTCTGATGTACTCAAAATTCAGGCTGCTTTACAACAATGTTAAACATCTAATGGGCAGCGCATGTTCTCTCAATTCCCCTCTGTAAATATTGAATTTAGACATTACATCAGAAAAAAAATTTTGAACTGATAGACTAAACCACGGAACCTACATAGTCGACCTAATGGCTAATAACAAACAAAGATGAAATCTTAATAAATGCTAACATTTGAAACAAATCACATCATGCTGGGTAACAAAGCTGGCAAACCATGCTGGCACCACACCACTGCAAGTGAAACTCTGAAACAAATCTTTCTGGGCAAAATCTCAAAAATAGGTAGGAAGTGAGGGCACGTAACAGGAACCGGCTGGCCGGGCTCAGTATCACTAAAGCCAGGACTGGGTCGTTCTCCAGAGCATTAAAAGCTCTGAGATAAGAGATACACCACAGTCTCACTATTGAGATACAAAAAACACATTTTATCACTGCTAATATTTTACAGTGCGCTCCATAAACGGAATTTAATCAATTTCCATACAGGTATTTAAATAATTAAAAACGCACGCTGTATTTTCTTTAACATGCTTTTTGTACTGGACAGTATTGTGCTAAAGTTTTCAGTTTAGCAAAGCAAAAAAGTGCATAGTCAGCCACAATTTATTAATTGTGGGCGAACAAAATAATGTAATAATGTGATGGTATTCAGCTGGTCACGTGATCTCAACATGGTAGCACCCATACCAATAAGACTGGGCTCTGTTTTACACATATTATCTATTAATTCAAGTACTATTCATTCCTTTACGCTTTAAAAATTTCAATAAAAAAAAAAGACTGAGAGCACATTTAATTACCATTCACAATGAATCTGTCACCATCAAATATGCTGATACTGAGGATGTCAGGCCCCGAACATCAAGCGTTTTGGCTCCTGATGAATCGATTTGCATAACACCTACAAACGGTTCTGGCACTAGACTCGAGACAGCATTAATGGCAGGTGCGGCCTCCGAAGCGACAGGGGCCTAGCGGTCTGATCACTCTCAAGGAGAGGCAGGGTGAGAAAGGAAAGTGTTTGAGGTAAATTTCTTTATAAATATAGCATGTCTCATGAAATATTCACCACGACGATCTGGTGAGCCAAGGGTCAGAAATAACTCCCCCTGTCGCAGCACTTGTTAGACGTGTAAAGCTGTGCGAGTGCGCTTGGATGGTGTGAGTGGAGAGAGATTGAGAGAGAGAGAGTGAAACGCTGACAGAAACAGGGGCCCATCATGGCAAAAGACATGTCCACCATCTCACCACGTGGCCAGCTGGCGTTCCTACGGTGATAGAATGCGATCTAACTGATGCAGCCTGCTGTGAGCTTTTAGATTGAGCACTAATGCAATTGTATGGCATATAACAGTCACTTTTCTGATCTAAAATATTTGTTCACATGATACCAAATGAGCTTAAATATTTGTTGTACACCATTTGAGATGTGGATGCAGTTGTTTTTTTTGGTGAATTTGATATTATCAATATTAAAAAAAGAGCATTGAAATGGTAACAGCGATGACAGGCTATTTGCATACCAAATTCTGATTAGTCGTGCTTCTTATACCTATTTGCATGCCGAAATGTGATAATGTGATTAAGTCTAAATATAACTTAAAATGCCTAAAACATTTTTACATGTCTTGAATGTCAGTCAAACATGACTAAATAAAGCGTAAACATTTTTTTATTAACTAAATTAAAAATTCATGTTAACACAGTACTGCAACCAACTACATTATATCTGGAAATATATCTGGAACAATCTAAACCCTTAAGGAAATGTTTGCTTTCTATTTGTCACTCTCATTTACATCCTAATATTTAAGCCAACCTCAAATGCAACACTGGTTTGGAATAGTACAAGGCTGCATCACCACACATGCACACCAAAAACAGCTTGATTACAACCAACACCAAACACTCTGAGAAATAAGCCTTTATTTACGCTCTTTATTTACACCACATCTGATTCGGTTTTCTTGAAAAACTAAAACACAACCATCCCTGTTGGGTGCTGTAGAACACAAACAAACAGATGACAAACAGAGCTTGACACAGTCTTCTTTCCTTCCACCATCGCACATGCATATTTAAAGCGTACAAATTTAGCATCTGATCACTTATATATCATAAAGTCCGCGAGAGTGAATTTGGAGAATAAAGGAGATGGAGAGGAAGCTCACACTCCCAGAAGAATGTTGATGGTTCCAGGTGTATTTATGAATATAAATATCTACCATAACCAAAAACACTTATATTTTCTGCATAATATTATCTCATAATCCTTTTGTTTCGGGTCCATGAGATCATATTAAATTATTGCTCTTTAATTAAGGCATCCTCACAGCGAACAATGCACCGTGGTTCAAAGCACCTCTATCTACAGTAAGATCTATAATTAAATAACAAGTACCATTAAATGCCTGGCCAGCTTCAGCAGGCTAAGCCATCTAGATGCATTACTGGGTGGTAAATGTCTTATTTATTTGTTTATTTATGTATGTATTTCACATTTCGAATGCTTAATGGTGCAACTGCCAGCTCTGTCGGCCATCTCAGGGCCCTATTTTTCAGAGCCACTGAACTGTTTTAACCTAGCTGTGCGACACGAGAGGGGCTCTAGTGACTCGCGCACGCAAACCAAGCCCTCCCAATGCCCCCAGCAGCAGCTCCTATCGCCTGAGGGTATGCAGAATGTCATATTTTATTTAATTAGGGCTATTAAATATAATTAAATTCCGCTGAAACTTAAGACGGCTAAGTGGCAATACAATACGGTGCAGAGCGAGCCTGTGTCCTGCTGATATTTATGCGAGAAATATTGAATTCAACCCTCAAGTGGTTCCTCTTCAATGGCTGTCCCGTATTGTCATAGATAACGTTGACTTTTTCATACACACTAATAAAGAAAAAGCCACTGGGAGAATTATCGCTAAAAGCAATTTCAGTAATCAGAATACTTTATCACAAGGTCTTTTTGCGACTGATTATAGGGTTTCCAGAGCAAAGCACACAATGTTTAGTTATCATCGCGGAGTCTCTAGAGAACAGTTATGTATATGTGACTTAATGAAGTTGCCGTTTAGTACCTTCACTCAGCCAAAAACCAAGAATCACTTGGATGATTTTCCTCTTAAAGGCATCTTAATGTACGCAAGATATGAGCCGTGATATTGGGAATGCTAACTTCAGGAAGGAAGGCAAGAAATGATGCTCTTCCTGTTCTATCTGTGAATCACAGGCCAAGAAAAGAGGGCTGATGTGATGGAGGCTGACATGTGGGAATGAAGCGGTGGAGTTTTAGACCTGTCACAACATTGCTCGTGTGTCAAGGTTACTCGGATGGTTTAATAAAAAGATCAAAATGCACTCCGGCCTAAAAAAAAAAAAAGATGTAAGGGTCTGGAAGAGCAGGGAACTCTTGCGAATATAATGTCGGTCTGATCAGAGTTAGCTTTTGGAATCTTATTGATGGATTCAGAAGTGGTCTTCCTCATCAACATCTCTCTCTCTCTTTCCCCGCATTCTCATGCTTTCTCTCATTTCTCCACTTGAAGCTGGCAGATGGATATATTATAGAAGAAAAAAAAAAAACAAATTCATGAAAAATGATCTGTGCTTTGCCGAGCAAGAGTACCACTGCTATTTTCAAGGCGGAGTGGCTGAGTGTTTTTTTTTTGTTTTTTTTTTGCGTGTCATTTTCTGTTTCACGTCGAGAACAAATGGAACGGGAAAGGTTTAGCATAAAAGAATACTTTAACCTGCTGGGAGGCAATTATGAATACAAGGCAGCCTGTGAGTGTTTAGCCGCATGCTCAAGCTGACATTCAAGCGTCTTAATCACTTTCAGAGGATGTTTCATCTGCCGTTATATTCTTCTCTGCGAACCGCCTCCCTCTCCAGCCCTGAATTAATGAAAGGTGTAAAATTTACTCTGGCTAACTGCAATATGATTTACAAAGGCAAATGTTCACCTTTCATATGCCATTTTTCAAATTCTGAAGTTTAAATGAGATTGAAACTACTTTTTAGTGTGGATCTTTTTACAAACGAAAGAGAGATTTAGTCATTTTAGATGGCATTGACTGAAATAACATTAATTGGATCTTTTTTTTTTCGCAATAAAGCAAATGTTTTAACATTTTGTCAAGAATCATGTTTTTTTATATTCAGAATAAGTCATTTATAATATAAAAAAAGATGTGGAACCCCCCCTGTCAAATTGGCTCGAACTATTAAATAAGATAATACAGTCAAACTATGAGAGTGATATTGGTGTGTGTGTGTGTGTCCTTTCCATTAAAACATTTGTTTTTGAACCCTGACTTAAAGTTAGTTTTTTTGAGTGTGTGTGGTTAGCAAAGCGCATGCTTACCAGTCAGTCTTGTAAAAAAAAAAAGGAAACATCAATGATGAACTGTAGTGGAACAGTTTGCACGTAACTGTGTGGACGCTTGCATCATATTTCACAACTGACGCCAACACTCTCTCGGTGCGAGCAGCCAGCCAGTCAGTCAGTCTGGGAGTGAAGTCTGCCTGCATCATGTGAGGTACTGAGTAATTTAGCAGCGGCCTCATTATTACAGACATTTAAATACACGAGGCATTGTGGTGGCATGGAATAAATTGTCTCCGATGCCGCGGGTAACTTTCGCAAATAAGGATTGTGAGGCATTAAAAAACGACGTTATTAAAAACCGAGGCAGTGTCATAAGCCGCTCCCCTGCATTTCCCCCGGTAACTTTGTCCAACCTAGAATATTATTTTATGAGACCCATTTCCCAAGATCCCTCCGGGTTCTTTGTGAAGGACTTGACTGCGCTGTTTTGTAAGATAACTGGGAGAGTTCTCTCCCTACAGCTGGACTAAACTAAACTGCCTCTTTACCCCTATTCAATAGGAAACTCACTCTTTTAATCCTACTCTATTTCTTTCTTTCTTTCCTCTCCTCTCTCTCTCCCTCTTTTTTTTTGAGCATTTGAATTTTAATGAGCTTTTCACCTTTTAAGCAGATGGCTCAGGCTGGATTTCTCCGTGAAAGTAGGGTGAGTTCTCTGTCACGTCTTGCACAATTTGTTTCAACTACCAGAGTCCTTCAGGGGGTTTTAGGGCTTTGAGTCAGTAATGTGATGTTTCACTTTGCACGGCGTAGGCTCCCCTAATGAAATCAGCTGAAGGAAAAACAATCTCTCTTGAGGCTCGCAGATGAGCGGTATCACAATCACTACAGGACGCCCAGAGTCCTACCGAGGTAAATGAGTGCGTGTCTCCCTTTGTCTGCCACTCTGCAGGCTCTAAGTGTACGTTTGCGCACGTCAGTATTAGAAAACACGCTGGCGTGAGAGAACGTGCGAGTTCATTAGCGTCAAAACTTTTCGGGAGAGAGTTTGACCTACCTGCCAGGCCACTTTCTTGCTTGGGGCAAATTCCTTTTGGGGGCGTCAACAGTCTCTCGTCCTCTTCTTCAGGTGTCACCTGGATTCCAATTTCGACCGGTTCCACCACTTTCCTCAGCTCTGCGCGGGGCGGCGAGGGGCTATTGCGGTCCGCCATCTTGTCGTAGCAGCCGTGGCCGGTCGTCAGACCCTGGCATTGCTTTTTCTTGTGCTCGATGAAGAGCAGAATGTCTCCCAGGGGAAAGGTTAGTTGGCACTGGCCACAAGTGAGGAGGTCGTGGTCACCCAGGCCCGGAGGCAGAGGCCCAGGCATGCTGGGATCCAGCAGCGGGTGAGGGTGAGAGTGGAGATCAGCCACGGCCAGTCCCGCATCCACATGCTCAGCTTCCGCTATGGGGCAAAACAAAAGAAAGAAGCATTTTGAGATGATAGAAATCTTAACAAATGCTCCATCTGTGCACAAACAGTGCGTGCTAGTCTAAACTATTTTTTTAAATGATTTAAACTTAATAACTTACTCTGCTACTGAAATTAGTTTTTCTAACCAAGGCCATGTGGGTAAGGAAATATATTATCCAATCATAGAATAATTTGCTTAACCCGATTTTCGATCCTGATGATTACAATGAAGTCCTGCCCTGGATAATTTTCTACATAATGTTCAGGTTCACTCTGAAATGTGTGTGATACATCAGTATGGGAATTCAAATAAAATACTAGTCTCTTAGGTAAAATTACTATTTAATATCATAATAATAACTAAATATTTAAAATAGTTATCACTGTATCCATCCATGCTTTTTATTTAAATCTTACTTATCCTGCGTTCTTCATCATAGAATTATTAACCAATAATAACACCCTAACTCAATAAAAAACAAAATCAAGTCTCACTCTAAATGATTTCCTCACTTCATGCAAATTAAATGCATTAACAAACATTGATTCATCTTTAGCTGATCATTTTCCACTGTATCTACATCTATCCATGCATCCCTAACCGCCTTCGAACACTAATTCATAAAAGCACATCATCAAATCAGTGAGGGAAATTGAAATAAAATACAAATGGCGTGGAACTTGAGATGTAATCACACATTTTCTAAGAGTTCAGGGTCAGGTCATTTAGCATTTCGTTATTTGGCAGCTTGTTCAAATAAAGGAAATGAATGTTGGGGCCCTTTTAAGCGTTCACCTACGTCCCATGACAGTCCCACTAAACTTCAAGAGCAGAAAATAAAGGCAGACTTAAATTTAATCATCCCAGCGGCCACACACGAGGCACCTCGCTCCAGTTCGGCATGTTCTGTCCTGTAACCAGCCAACTCTTGATAAACATCCATATGTGAGGCCGAGACCCAACAGCAAGGCGCTGTTATTAATATACAATACAGTATTTGTGAGGTTGAGAATGAGACAGCCAGACCTGAAACAGAAAGTCTAAAGGGAGAAGAAGAAAAAAAAAAAAAAAACAAGAAGGAAGGAGGGAGGGCTCCGTTTTTGGCTGTGAGAGATATTTGCACAGCCATGAGAGCAAGAGGCCCTGCAGATCTTCTGGTTGATTCTGTCACCTAGATAAACAGCGAGGAGTGGCGGGCGCTCAAACCACAGAGTATAACCTCGGTCCCTCTGCCTCCATTTTGAAATTTCTGCCTCACCTTTCAGCACGCGGCCACAATTGGCCCTTTGTAGCCCAACGCCGAGTGCAAGAGCAGTTTTATCAAAGACAGTAGAGGCCCTTGACAAAGCCCCCTCGGGACCCCCTGACAGACAGCTCTGTTGATGTTACATTTGACAGCTTATCCTTGCGCCATACTAATCATAAGATCTAGACAAACACCTCTCTGACTGCCACTTTACACTCTTCAGCTTCCTGTCACTGCTTTCATGCTCTCTCTACTCAACACGCTGCATGATTTGGGTGAAAGCGGGAAAAAAAGAAGAAAAACACTACCATAGCAACACTTAGAGCCACACAGCGAGCAGGTGCGGATTTTTGAAGTGCACATAAATCTGGGAGGAGAATGAAGGGAGGAATTCTCAAATTGTCACAGCCTAGAGGACAAATGTGGGATGTTTTTAAAGAAACAACAACCCTGTGGAATTTGGAATTCATTTATTAGACTGCTTTAATTTTCACACTTGGTCTGTGCACGTTACACCCTTTTCACCAATGTGTGGCCTAGAAGCCTTTTTGAGAAACGCATTGAGGAGAGACAGACGGCGATAGAGACAAAGATGGAGGAACGGACCACGCTGCTCACACAACACAGGTAGCCCTGTTTACATCTCCCAGAGGAACCGGCTAACCACTAATTTTCGATGATAAATTACGAGCAGCCTGCGCATCCATCTGCAATTTGTCCACGGTCCAAATTATGAATGTGGACAGATTTGTAATGTCAAGCTCAGAATGCAGCTTTGAAAACGAAACCACTAAACTCCCTCTTATCTTTATTTCAGACGATACACGCTACATTAGAGCGGCTTTAGATGTGCATCCTGTTAAACAACAGCATCTAAAGACTTCGCAATCATATTAAGGAAGCATTTCGATTAAATAAAGCACTGCAAAATATATGTATGGATTACATCTGCACACACATGGTGCTGTTTTCAGATTTTGCACTATAATGAAGGAAATAAGTGAAGATGACTAAGGTAGTTGAACTCCTCTCAAATCCAGCCCCCCCTGACTGAGAGATATAGGAGTGGAGCACAGACCCCCTTTGGGCAATATCAGGCCATCTGTGCATTAAATTAGTTTGCATGTAAATAAAGAGAATGGCCTGCACAGAGACTCGACAACCTATGCATTAAAACTGTTGTTATTTACTGATAAATAGTTTTGTTATTTAATTTTTAATCACAGAAAACAAAAATAAAGTAAAAGTAATTTTCTAAATAAACAGTTATTTTTTTTGGTGAGAAGTTAGAAGCTTTCGTCAGGTTACATGTCACAATTTATTAGAAATCTTAAAAATACAATTAAAAACTTTTTCATTTTCCATTATAATGTTACTTTTTTTATTTAAATCTTTAAAAAAAATTACATTTTAAAAAATGTTATATGAAGACTTTGAATTTTCACTATCGCTGGGGAAGGTCTCACAACAAAAACTGTTTTACATATATCTGTAACTGTTCTTGCACCTGTGAGCACATGCACAAAAAAGCACATGCATTTGAACCAATAAATAAAGATTGCTTGCAGACATGTACATGAGTAATATGCGTGCATGTTTGTGTGTCATGTGTTTGTGCATCCTGGGAAGCTGCACCAGCAGAGATGCGCACACACACGCGCGCATGCATACACAAACATTACTAGAGGAAGAGGTAAGTTTCAAATGATTTACAAGTTCGAGAAGACAACATGAACCACAGAGCATATTTTTGACACTTATATTAGACTCAGATAAACAGCTATTAGTTATACAATAAAAAAAAAAAAGAAGTTATAAGCCGTTATGAGCTCTCAAACTGTGTACAGGAGGTTAGAGTGAGATTGCAGCCTCTTTGTACTGTGGGAGAGAATTTTGAGGTGCGCTGGTGGAAAGCGTTAGTTTAATGTGTCATAGGTCTAGCACAGACCTGAATCAAAGTGACAGCTGGAGAAAAAACCCAGAGTGGTAAAGAACGTGCGCAGCTGAAATTTTCTCTCTCCCTCTGTCCCCTTCTTTTGCTCTGTCTGTGCCAACCACAGGAAACACGCTGCTTGCAAGCAACGCCGCTAGTACGCACTTCAAAAGAAGGGACCCCCGTACACACAAACACACACACACACACACCAGGTGTTGTAATCATGTAAACATACGGCAGCGTCTTTGATTTGCCTATAGAGTCTGAACTAATTCATAGGTGAGTTAAACGCTTCAAGATTTCAATTATTCACACTCATGTCATTCAAAACCTGTATGACGTTTTCCGTGTAGAAAGTATAATCAGCTGCTTCTTTTTTTTTTTTAAATTACAACTGTGGAAAAGAGCAGCTGGACATTCTTTCAAATGCCTTATTTTGCTTTCCACAAAAAAAAAAAAAAAAAGTCATACAGGTTTGGAAAGACAAGGGGATAAATAAATGACAGAATTTTCATTTTAGGAGATCTTTTCTTTTAAATAACTCTGTGGAAGGTATGAGATTGAACTACGCAGGCCCGATCTGACGGTGTACATTTCCTGCTCTAGGCAAACAGGTGAGAGTCTGCAATTCCTCGCAGCCACACACACTCTTACACACACTCTCATCCACCAGCGATAACAATGCTGTCACCAAGGTAACATTACAGCTCATGATTTTCTCTGATCCCTCAACAAATACTCCATATAATTCTATCAGGGCCACCGAAATGTCAAATGTTATTTGTCTTTATCAAGCACTCTCTGGCAGCCAGAGAGAAAGACAGTGAGGGACAGTGGAAGTAAGACAGCCTGAACAATATTCATAGGTGGCTAAAAAAGGATGATATGAAATGAAATCTCGACTTTGGATAAAATGCACACTTACCTCTTTTTAATTTTTTTATGCAAGAAATAGACTACATTTTTCATGCGCATGCTACCTTGCCATCCTGAAATCAGTAAAACGTGGTAATGTTAAAAATAAGCCTCATTAACCTAAGAAAGCTACATGTATATGAGTCAGAATGAACACTAATGGGATTTCAGTAAAACATAAAAAATCTTCCAAAAATGAACGCATCACAAGGCACGTCTTAACACAGTTTTGGATTTATCCTTTTCCATTCTGGATTTACGCACTATTGTTCAGGGGCCCTCTGACTCATACTTAACGGAGTCTTTTTGTTTGCGAGGAACCAAATTGCTGTTGACAGGTATTTGGCTGATCACGGTACAGTCTGGCTTTCCCTCCAAAACACACAAAGGTCTGCGAGTTACGTAACAACGCTTTAGCAGCCCGCGCTAACGTACCTTTCATCCTCAGACTGTCACCCAGCAAACCCCACCATTAACGCTCAGCGCTATTTGGCTCACAGTTGAACTGTTGAGATTTTTCCGTAGCGATACCAGAATGAAAAGTCACAGTCAAACAGGTTTTGGAGGGTTTTTTAGCCATTGCAACTGTTAGGGCCTAATTAGACAACACACACCATTTAACGGATTTCATATTGTTTTTTACTGGGTCCATAAATTTTCCTATTTAAATCTTGAAAGACTTTATAATGCTGTCCAGATATAAAGATTTACCCCGCGCCAATTAAAGCCATTCACAGAACTGTGTACGCGGAGGGTAGAGCGTGCTGAAAATGAAAGCCAGGGAAAGGGCCTAATCAAAGGCTCCGCTTTACTGTTTGTGCATTATTTTCCTATGTTTCCCATCAGCCCGAGCTGCACAAGAGCAGAAGCAGTGGGTGGGGGCTTCGCTAGTCATGCTGCTACGTACACAAACCTGACCACACCAGCCCACAAACTCCAGTTCAGAAATACCCACCCGTTACTCAAGCACAAAACAAAGATATGCAGGCTAGCTGAGTAGGACGGGCTGGATTTGGGTTGAGCCTTCCACACAGATGGCATGCAAACAAACAAACAAACAGGTCGACAAAGAGGTAGCAAGTCAATGACAGCCGCCTTTCCAGTCATTTCACGTTCGCAATAGGCCTGTGTAGCACATGCACATGTAGCAACGGCACTTACAGGAATCTATCAGGAATTAATTAGTCTGTCATTAATCTGTAAGCCACAGTCAAACGCACTGGCGCTTAAACCGCAAACCTCCGCCTTGCGCTAGGCCTCTAGTTTTCCTGTTTTCTCTAGCTAGAAAACTTCTCTGCGACCTGTTTGCTGAGCTAAATACGTGTCGAAATGCGTGACACAAAGCACTCTTCCACGAGGGAGACCATCGTGTTTAAGTTCTGTTGTCCTGAAGGCAAAATCCCGTGAAATAAAAAACAAAGCGCCGTCTTGTCCAGGATATTTAGCTGCTTTAGCTTGCAGATCGCTTGCTTCTGTGCAGATGCAAAGGGTTTAAAAAGCTACTAAACGCACGGTGTGTGTGTGTGAGCGTAAAGCGTGGTGCATGTGCAAATGAAGCTGTTAACAAGAAGAGAACAGGGATCATCGTGGCACACGGCAGCGGTGGCGGAATTTTAAAAGCGTGATCCTCGGCCACTGCGGCGGCGCTAGTCCATTGTTTAATTAAAAAAGGGGGGGCGAATAGAAAATGAGTCGTTTTGCAGGTAAAAAGAGATTAACATGATGATGTCCACTGGGAGCCCGTCTAAGCATCGCTAACCCTTTATCGGCAAATCTCATCAGGGAGACATTACCTAATATTTTCACAAGGAAAGGAATTATGGGTAGCTGAAACGACTAAATATCACCTGAAGCTTAGCATCTCTCTCTTTTTTTTCCCCGGCAAAGGCTTTCTTTCTAATGAAATAGCACCACAAAAGGCACATATATCACAATCACAGAGCTAGTAACACATTCCCACACAACACGCTCATCTGAAACTCGGGAAAGCAGAGCGCTCCCATGTTCGGAGCCGGTCAGAACTCAGACAGCTGTGGGACGTCAAACTACTCAAGCCACTATTACGAGTGTCTCATAAATCAAGCCATGAAAAACTATGCCCACTTTTGATGCCGTCCAAAGGATTCAGCCGCCTTGATGCATTTATACCGACAGACAGGCATAGACTTCTGTACATTTCATCAGAGACGGCTTTCTGTTGCTCTCTCACTCTCCCGCTCATGGCGCAAACAAAAGCCACCTGAAACTGAAAGGAAGAGAGAATATGCAAGCGTATTAATCAAACATGCCAGGCAGATATTTTGCCCATTGTTATGGGGAGAGTATAAGCTCTGTAGAGGCTACCATTTTTTATATCACAAAATGTATTTATTTAGATGGCAAGAACAATAGGTCCTCAGTCAGAGGGGCCCAAAAGTTCCAGAGCCACTTCATCATTCACATTTTAAGCACACTTGGCAAAACCAACGAGGTGACGTTCAGCCTAAATTTGTTTGTTTCGGTGTCACTCTTGATGTCCTATATATATTAAAAGCTACACCTATCAAATACATATTACACATCTAAATGAGCACCAGATCCAGCGCTCACTGTAAATAATTAAATACGTTTTTGAGTGCTAAAGACAAAGTCAAAAAAAAGGAAAGAGAATGACGGAGCCTTCATGTTGTAAGACCAGCTGCTGCTGTGAGGCGTTGACAGTTTGCATCTGAGCATGTGTGTTAATGGCAGTATCGTTTGAAACATCTATGCCGAGTCGTCGGAAGCCGCAGCCCCCTATTTCACTCGACTTACCCATTTAAGTACATTTAGGAAATATGTTTTTTACACTTTTCAGAACTGCCTTTCACCCCCTCTGGCAGACTTAGAGCTCCCCCTAGCAGGTCATGGCCAGCACACTCTGCACTGCAAATGTAAGGTGGCCCAATTCAGCACCCAGAGAACATGAAACAAAAACAAGGATATTTGATTCCCTGAACTGTAACAGAAATAAATCAAATAAGTATTTAGATATTAAGCTTAAACATTTTCAGACCTGATTCATTTGACTTAATATACACATTTTTTCATTGTAAATAAAACTCTAGCTATTTCATACATGCAAATGACAATGAATAAGCTTTATAAAATGGTTAAATTAAGAAATAAAAGAAACAAAAAGAAAAGACAATGACTCTGGATTTCTGCAACTGCAGACCTCTCTTGCATTAACGCTGTGACTGTCTCCAAATTCACAGTGCTATCTTCAATTCTTTTTTTTTTTACTATAAATCAAATATGTTATTGTTTATATCTAAACAAGTAAGAATTCATTTCAATACAAGCTGTTATCATAAATTAAAATCTCTGAGATGTGATGACATGAAGCTATGGCTAAAATTTATGTCCTAAACGCATTCAAAGCAAAGTTCCGATAAAGACAGTTTCCTGTGCTGGCAGGTCTAATGTGAAACATGCATCTGAAAATTTATGTTACAGCTTCATAATTTTGCAGTTCACCGGAGGAAAATTACCTTCTCGCTGTCATCTGATTTCCTTCATTTAAAGTCGCCATCTGTTAACTCCCTTTTATGTTTATTTTAAAGCACTACATTATAAAGCACACTCTGTGCAATGACATGAAAAACGATAAAGGTGTCAAAAACCTAATATAAATTCGGACATTTCAGTGACGCCACCCTCAAGTGAATGCAAACGTTTAGAAATTTGTCTGGAAATTATAGTACCTTATTGAACGTTAAGGGTTTGGGAGGTACTTGATAATCAGAATTAATTACTAAAAAAAAACAAAAAACATACAAAATAGTAAAATACCCTTGAGTTTATAGCATATAATGAACATCCCAGCATATGTAAAGGAAATGTGAAAATGCGCTAAACACTGCAACTGGTTGCATTTCACGCAGAACTAATAAACCACTGGGTTTATAGAATATGCGTTTGAGTGGCGTAATGTAGCACACAACCACAGCCTGCCAAACCCTTAAAACTACTGATGTACAGCACTGCAAAGTTTGCAGATCGCTCACGCCGAGAACACATAAATTAACATGTGGACGTAAACTTCACACACACACACAGACACACACACACACTGGAGCAGACAAAAATTGCCTCTCACTAACTTGAGGCTAATCCAGCTAAGACACAGTGGTTAACAAAAGCTAAATACCACAGAAGACATGCTGACAAGCAACATTTGACAATTTAACCATTACAGAGAAAAACCAGATATATCAACTGTCATCCACATTTTTCTGCTCTACAAGAAGCTATTTTACATAATCAGCCATATATCAAATGGAATAAGAGTGAACAGGGGGTCTTTATGCTTGCACACACACACACACACACACACCAGTATGCGTGAAGAGTTCATACACTGCTTACTACAAACAAAAACACTCGTTACATCAAAATCATAGCCACAATCAGCATGTGATGAGAATTCTGAACTACGAGGAAAGAACGCACCCCAGAGCTCAGATGACTATCTGCTAGCACCTGGCCTACATGCCCTCTGCATAAAACCCACTAAGACATGATACGTTTGAGGACCCTCTCTGAAGCTTATATATTCATTCACCGGTGATGCAATGAACACCTTTCAATCTCTAGTTTCTTAGGAAGAGAAAGTCGACCACCTTCCTTTCTCTCTCTCTCTCTCTCTCTCTCTCACCATGTGCATGTAAAAAAAAAATACAAAAGCTTGATGTTTAAACTGGCGTACTCTGTGCACGTCTGCATTTGTGTCCGTTTGTGAGTGTGTGTGTGTGAGAGAGAGAGAGAGAGAGAGAGAGAGAGAGAGAAAGCACTCAGGGAAAGTTCCTTGGTGTAACTGGAGCATTCTGAAATTTAAAGCCCAAATTAATAACCACAGCCATTGTACATGCAATGACTGATGGGACATGTGATAACTATAGCGACAGAAATTCAAAAAGGGCCATTTTCTACTAAACTAGAATGATTGTTTTACATGCATATTGAACGGATGGCATTTATGCAGTAAACACAAACGGTTTGCATGTTAATGCCCAATTAAATATAAAAAATATATATAAATTAAGAGTCGTAATCGCATATGCGGATGACATACAAAAAGAGCCGTGCATGCCCTATGTCAAAGCTAACTACATGCAATGCAAGCCAGATAATGTGCATTAAGCTTTAAATAACATTCTCCATTCTCATTCGGTCATTAGTCATAGTCATACTCGTAAGTCGTAAGTCATATTTGTAAACTCAACAGTAAATTCAAACACACAATGCACAGGCATGTTTAATGTTTACAGTGCAACCGTGTACATGTGTGCATGTACAGTAACAGATTAAGCCATTAGCGAAAGAATGGTGTGTGTTAGTGTATATATGCAAAGCATACATGGCTCTAACCCTGCAACACAAAACAGATTTGGGTGGTGTTACATCACTAAGCTCTGCTATGAATTATCTAGGTTCTGTAGACTACACTAAAGCATAAATATGAAACTACATCGGGACAGATTTCATTGACTTTTGAGTGATTTGAAATTTTTTTTTTAATTCCAACGGATGCATTCTAAGGAAAACACACTGATTTAAAATAAATAGCTATTGGTTATTTTCTGTAAAAGCCTTTCAAAGAAAAATCTTAAAGGTAGATTATATCAAGCATTAATATAACTGCTGGATTTGAATATAACTTTGTCAAGAAAAGTCCCTCGATTTCAGTGTCTGACTCACATTACCTTCACTTCACAGTCACAACCTTGACTCGGGGGCACAGCTAAGTGTGAGAAACATTATTAGACCCATGTCTGCTATGTTTCTTTCAAACACTCGTACTGATTTAGCAAACTTGATTTTTCTCAACAAAAACATTGTATAAAAAGACGAGTTTTGTGTAAGAAGCCAGTTTACTTCGTTTTACTCAAGTAGTTTTACTTGACTCTAATACTAAGCATGCTTGACATTTGCATCACCTAGTTTGGCATTACGATGTCAAATGAATTTTATTCAAATAATTTTCCCTGCTCTGACTCCTCTTTTCAACCAAGTGCACATCTAAGACTTAAAAGCACAAATGTTGCATAATTACAATACATTTTTTACGTAGTCTTAAAAAACAACAACAACAGCCTCATAGCATACGCTGCAAAAGTATAACCTTAAACCGTTCCTGTGCTTGGTGGTTACAGGTAGCTGCTCACCTTTGGAACTACTTCAAATATCTCGTAAAAAGTGCAAAAGACTTGGGTTTAAAATGAAACATGATACATAAAGTTTCACTGCATCAGGATTTGAGAAGAAAGGCCTACAACTCTGGCATGCCACCTTTGGAAGTAACAAAAAATAATGACAAATAAAGGAATTAGAAAAATATGTGCTGTATGAAATTATTTTTAAAACCATATATTACCTAATAAAGATCCAAATCTTGCACGGGCTAAAGTAGAGACAATAAAAATACTCAATATTCACTCTAAATTAGCATAATTGATTAAATTATGCTTAAATATTAACCTACGCCTCACTTACCCTACACTTTAATTTAATGTAACTAAACTTAACAAAGACTTTGCAGGGCATGATTAATCACTGCAATTTAAAGTTTTTAATCTGATCTCCTGGCCTGCTAACAATTCTTACATTAATCTCACTACCTGATATTAACAATAAAAAAAAAGAAAAAAGAACTTAAACAACACAAACTAAATGAAAGATTTGTATTTGAAGCAACTAAAACAAAATGCTGTATTTATTTCTTTGAATTCAGTTTCAACCAAATCGCTTTTTAATTCTTTTAAGTAGCACTATGCTCATAAACCTGTCTGTTCGCTTACAGCTGACGCTATTAATATCTTAATTTAATTCCTATAACTGTACTATTTTATTGCACTTGAAACAAGAAAATAAAGATTAATCGCGTTTTAATGAAATCAGTTCATTACTAACACTACATAAACTCTCACACGCAGATCGTTACTCCTATTACTAAAAAAATGGCCGAAAATGACCTACCACCCTCTTAAACACAAATAAGTAAAATTAAAGATGCACTTACGTGTTACAATTTCTCTTTGCGACAAATGCTGAGGGTTTCCCTGCTTGCGACGGGACATTGCCCTGGCATTTACACTGGCATCGCCCAGAGACCCGCACAAGGAATAGTCGGCTCGCGCCTTCTGTCCTCCGTGTCCGTGGCGTGGGCTTTTTCCCCCCTCGGTAACTAACTTTTCCCGGGACTTCCAAAGAACTGCCACAGCTCCGGGCCGTGGATACAGATAGGGGTCCCGTGAATGTGAGAGAAGCGAAAGTGTCTTTGCGCTCCGGCACTCCAGATGACCAGAGACGCGCAGACGCTCAGTACCTCAGCGACACACACATGCACTTCAGCAGTGTGCCGAGCGCGATCTGTCCGAGGGCGAAAATATCCTTGACGAGTGACAGTTGTGAAGAAACCACTGGAAATGTCTCAGAACGTGATGCCCGGTGCGTTTGGGTAGGTTGGACCCTCTCGTGGCTTTCTCTTCGTCCGGTCTGCGCCTTGTGGATTTGTCAAAGGCAATTAGATTTTTTTTTTCTTTCTGAGTCAAAATAATTTTAAAAAAGAAAAATGGCCATTACTTATTAGATTGGATGAAACGAATCCAATTTCTCCTTGAGTTGGCACTTGAGTGTGCCAAGCACTGGACAGCTCTTCTTCTCTCCTGGGCTCTAAGTGCATACGATGCCCGGTTACTTTGCACTCTCTCCAACTCTTTGCACTTGCTCCCCTATTCGGCTTTGCGCACTGGAGACCAGGGACATGGACTTGCCACCTCCTTTCCAAATGAATGAAGCTTTTTTTTCTCCCTTTTCTGCCTCTATGAAGATGGCGGAGTCCTGCTTCTCCGGGAGCTCTCTGTGTCTCTGTGGCGAGGGCTGCCTCCGTACAATGGGATAAAATTCAAGTTCAAGTGCGGACGTGACGTTAAGTCTACAGTGGGAACGAAAATTGGAGACTGCAAGAGCACTGGGGGCGACTAGTGGTGGCTTTTCACAACTATCGGATCACCAGAACAGTGGTGGAGAGCGTGGACATCGCGAGCCGCTGTCTTACACACACACACACGCACGCACGCACGCACGCACACACACAAACACGCGCACAAACACACAGCACCTGATAGACCGGCGCACTGCTTGTCTGCATCCGCTTTAGCGCAAATAAAACAAAGCAATATTGCATGCACTACAACGTTTGCGATTAATTTAAAGGGGAAATGTTTGCGAACAGCTTTTGTTAACATTTTTTTTTTTAGAAAATACTTTTCCCGTGCACGTTTGAACGCGCATTAAATTAACATCTTTCATGTAAGCAAATAAAAAAAATGAATAGAAAAACCGCGATAGTGACAGTCACGCATTAACAGTAAATTTTCAAATCAGGCAATTTCAAATCATTTGATGGAAAAGATTAAAGCACGGACGGATGTACAAAGAATACACTTCAGTTAGACATAAGTGTGCTGTTTACCTCATAAGCAATAAATTACATGAGACAAGACAGGCGCTGATATACTCACACATCACATTTCTTCTTTATGTGTTTTATGTCCTACAGAAATGACATTATTAAATTAAACCCACATTTGGAGAGGAAAAAGAACATCAGAAAGAAGAAGTGTCAATGTGCATTTCTGAATCCTTTTTGTTAGGCAATTTAATGTATTATTTTTAGCCTTTATATCCACATATAACAGACGTTTAATAATGTGAACAACTGAATGAACACTACACTAAAACTGTTGCATGAGTGGAAATGCAAGACTGAATACTGGAGGAAATGAAAATAGGGAGGTGTGTTGTGCAAATACTTGCATGATTTGAGTTTACTGGGTGAAATGCAAGCGATGTTCCTTTGCATCTCTTTTACACTCAGCGTACAGCAGTAATATGAAAGCTGGTCATGTGGCTCAGATTGTTTGGATAATTTCTTATTGAGTTTTGAATACTGTAAAAAAACTATATATGTGAGATATAAGTAAGTACACAGGTTAAAAAAGGTTCTTTTTTTTTTTTTTTTTTGCCTTTATAGTTTGTTCAGGTCAGTGTACGATCGTAAAAAAAAGACTAAAGTAATAAAAATGTTATTTAATTTACTTTATCAGGCGTCAAACCTTTTTTGATTCTAATTAAAATCTTTATTTATGTACTGAAGTCAAACCGACTAAATATGATGACAAATGACAATGTGACATGACTATTAATTCAAAACAAATTCCTATGATTCATGCTTTCTGAGTAATCCACTTTGTAAATGCAAAGAGGGCAGGAAGTAACCCATAATCACCCTTGTTTTGGAGTTCTAGGGTTAAACTGAGGTAATTACTGTAAATATCCATCAAGTTTTTTCAAAATGACATTTCAATTAAAAATACAGAGGTCACACTTTAGTGTTTATACATGTGTTAACACTGAGAAAATCGAATGAACTACATATGTAATTATTTTCTAGAACTCCGTGTAATTAGGTATTCTTTTTGTTATTGCCATAGCACTTAATTATAGTAACATGTAATATGTGAACATGTTTAGTGTAAATTGAAACCAATTAGGTAGACATGCTGTGGAAAAGTAAGCTAATGGTATGAGATTGAGGGGAACAGAACAAGTTATTACCATTTTAATTCATGGAGACTGTATCTACCTGCAACTGTTGATTAACTTGGTGCGTAATAGAGTCATGGCGCTACCAAAGGTGCACAGAGGGTCCTGCTTCTGCCAGTTCAGAAGCAGGTAGATTTCAGGCAGAGCACCCAGATGAGAGCGTGTCTGCGTCGATCCATCTGCTCATGATCCATCATGAGATGTGACGCTGGGTGGCACAGCCTCGCCAACAATGCCATATATCCTGCCGCTGTCTCCGATACATCCTCTGCCCCTGAACTCCGTTAAACAACACCCCAACTTTCATGTCAATTCTTTTAGTAATAGATAGCTAGATGGCAAGAATAACTCCGTGATTTAAATTAGAAATACCAGGTGTTGCCAAAAAAATGACATTTTATGATTTACAATCATCTTCCTGGAAATCAAGATTGGAGGAGGTTGTTGCTGATACGGGCTCTGTTACTGCTGGATTATTCTCTCTATAAAAAGCGTGAAATGTTCTCTGAAAAGCAGTGGTTGCCTACAGCTGAAGATCCTATTTTATTGCATGAATTCATTGGATACATCCTGTACTTTGCTCAGTCCTCTGTTTTGCAATGAATATTTTTCCCTTACGCCCATAAATTTGTCTGTATAACAATAGTTTTAGCTCAAACTGCAGGCAAAAAGCTCTTGAGCGTAAACTTTCTCCTCCATATTTTACAGTGCGGTATGTATAAATAGTCTTTTGTTCTTGTTAACCTCAGTAAATGCGTGCACACATACATTCAAAGTGTTTGAAAGTTGCTTAAAAATGATATAAAACACCTGGAATCAATGCTTGCAGTATTACTGCTGTTGATTGCAATTTTACATACATTTGTTTTTTTATGGGAATTTATTTAGTTACCTGTATTTTGAACTCTCAGGTGCTTATGGGTAATTTGCACACACAGTGATCTTCATTTATGGCAAGATCCATAAAAGGCAACTTCCATATATGAGCCTATAGAAGAAGAGAAACACAGAAATGAAATCAAACTAATTTTATGCATCTCAATTACATTTTAAGCATCTCAATTAAATGTGGTTCTTAAAAAACACAGATAGAGAGAGAGAGAGAGAGAGAGGATAAAATAAAACACAGACATCATTGTTTTTCTCAGCACAAGTGCTTAGGTGAAGCATAAATCAAAAATTCGAAGCACAAACTCTAAATTTAGTTCGCTCCAGAATTTAGATACAATACTACATATTTTAATATTGCAATGCTCCTGCAAATAATATCTTCATGTGTGAGGTAAAGTCCAGGACACTAAATTCTCTTTTTTTGTTTCAGTTATAAGGACTAAGTGTGTCCAGCACACTTAACAAGATATATTTATTTGCAATCTATCACTCCTGTGTGCTGAACTTGCAATGCAACAGTACCCTCTATTGGCCAGTTACTGCCACACAGATTCACAAGCATGCAACACAACACTCATTTTCTTCAATTTCACACTTCACCATTTTTTAAGAAACCTAATTCATGCCAAAATAAAACAAACAACCTAATTTGGAATCACTAACATGTATTGTGTCAGAATTAGTTATCATGTGTTTTTCTGAAAATACAAAATGACCCCATTTGTACAGAGCTCTTGTTTGCCCTTTATCGATGTACATTGAATTAAAATGATAAGATTGAAGAATATCAAATAGTACTAGACAGTAATGTAAAAAAGTTATTAAAACAAAAATGTGTTGATGGAAACTGACAGATTTTAAAACATGCGTGTTGTCATGGATTATATTAAATATGATGGTACATTATAAAAACAGCTTGATGTGCACTTACAAATAAATAAAAAATTTCAAATCAGTTCTGAAAACAAACCCTAAATGTTCCCTAAAAATCGCAATGGATATGAACACACAACCAGCATATCCTCATCATAGAGCTCATTAGAACTAGTCTATGAAGATTCATCTTATTTCATCTGTCCCCAACTCTCTCTCACCCCTGCTATGTCACCAGTAAGAGAGAAACATTAATCTACTGAATCTGAAGGAATGTCAGCCTTAATTGCTGTTCATTGGGGGAAAAGAGATAAAATGGAAAGACATGGCTTTGTCAAGCAATAAAAGATGTGAGCGATAAGACTGTCTGATAAATCACATCTCAGCCTCCTGTCATCACTCAGCTCAAAGCCTGGTGGCCATCTTGTAGGCGGCTTTAACCTCAGGCCTGCAAATGAATCCAAAAACAGGTTTGTTTCTGCCCAGGGGCTTCCAGGACGTCTCCTATCACCAACCCCTGTTGGGACAAAGCATCCTCTGCACTTTTCCGGGACCCGGCGAGTGAGTCCAGGGGGTAAAACACGACTGTTTGAAAAGAAAAATGGCAACAGAGTGTGACTAAATCGGTTTGCTTGGCAGCCGGACAAAGGCTTGATTCCACCGCTCCCGAGAGAGAATGCGAGGTTCGCAAATCCTGGCATCAGATCGGAAAGTTGAACGTTGCCAAAGGCGCACATTCACAACAATTAGCTACCTTTTCAGTCCCAGCCCCCTGGTTATCCATCCCCTAGGTGGTTATCTAATCGCCTGCTTTTGTTTAGAGGAACGGCTCTCTTTCACTCTGGGCTGACATCGTTTACGGCTGCCGACTGGCGCTTCTCTGAATCTGCAGTGGCGGCCCATCGAGGAGTCTAAGTAGATAAACAGGGACGTACCCGACCTCTTAATGCAACTTCGTAAGCCTCGGACACAGGCCGATCGAAAAGTTGCCAACACGCTCTGTGAAAAAAAAAAAGGAAAAAACTTGCAGCAGAGGTGGTTGAGTGCCGACCACATGGAGGAAGAGCTGGCGTTTGAGGGGACCATGGGGATTAAACAGAAGAAATATGAATAAGATCTCGTCTTTACCCTTCAGCTTCGTGGCTGACTACAGAGTTTTGCTCAGCGTCCCTTTTCCTGCGCATTCCCCCTGGCAGCACATTTCATCACTGAGGTATTTGTGGCATAAAGCTGTCCATCATCAAATCTGGTATGTTTTAATGGCCCATATCGTCTCTAGCAAGTGCTGGTCAGGTGACCGTGAGGTGTGCGTCTATGCAATGATGAATAGTACAGTCGCCATCTCCTGCCGTCCTTACATAGAAGTCACTCCCGGTTCATACCGATAACGGCGCTCTGGTTGTAAATACGGGGCACATTTACATCAAGCGATGACAAATGTGTGTGTGGGATTGCGTATACACGCATGTCCTCCCACCGAGAGCTTGCGGGATGGTTCGGGGCTGTACCATATCAAAAGGCCTGACACGCTTTCAACAAGAAGACCAGGCGCTACTGCTGCAAAATACAAAAATGATGACACAAATTAGTTCTCATTGTTTTCTTGTGGGCATGTTGCAATGATGCAATCATAAGCAACGCTCACGCTGCCATTTTTGAAGTGTCAGGGTACAAGAGAACGATGGCAATCCAGTTGCTCTGCTGTCGTGCGTGCAGGAATGACTAAGAAACTGCTTTGCCACATACCTGCGAGGTGAATTAATAAAGTGGTAAGGCAAAAGAGGTCATGCATTACGCTGATTTGACCAAAGTTAAGCACAGCATAAAGCTTAACTGTGTCTGTAACTAGTCAATTTCTTTTAGAAAATGAAAGCAACAGCAATATGAGTAAAGACACCAACATTTAATACATAATTCAGTGAAATGTAATTTCTGAGTCAAAGCTGAATAAAAAATAAATAAATAAAAATCATTTTAATCAAGTCTAAAATAAAATAATTTATTTTTATATTGTCACTATGCAGAAATGATTAATATATTATTTGGAGAATATTTACTTTGCACATCGATGTGTACCCTCAGTTTGAGTAATAAAAGATGTATGTAATTATGTAAAAATAAATAGATAAAAACACTGATAAATCTTTTTTAAATACATTTATTTTGAAAATAAATAATTGTAATTTATAAATCAATTACTTATATATATATATATATATATATATATATTTATTTGGAAATGATTTATAATAAAGAATATATTTTTAAATAAATAATATCTTAATTAATAAACAATTAAAATAATGAAAATACATTTAAAATACTTGAATACTTAAAATAAATTTAAATTAAACTGAAAATTATTTTTGTCACCTGATAATTATTAAAAAATACTAACATATTATACTAACATATAATGCCAAATGACAGCAAATATACAAAAATAAATAAATAAAACATATTTAATAAATAAATAAACTTTGACAGCCCTAATATTATATTTATGTACTATTTTCCATTGCTTAAAATCATTTGCAGACTCCCAAATCAAACCCCTTGCAAGGTCCAGTTTTAAAACCTTTTTTCTTTGTGGTTTGAAGCAAATTTGATACATTCAATTAATCTGTGTCACATATATCAGACAACATTCAACATGGCTCATCCATTTAAAATGCAACTTTTATCATGTAAATCGCGTTACTGAAAAATCAGCTTTGGTCTGCTCATAATGTTAATAGCAGAGATGCAGATTCTTTCACACCATGCCAGTAAGCGATGGACAGAGTTAATCAACATGTCACACACACACAGTGACCCCACAGGCTGAACCCGCTGTATTTGTTTGTCGCCGTGACTTGTTATCGGGAATCGCCATTTCGAGGGACACTATACATACTTTACACAAATAGGTCTTTGCGCACACACTATCTCTTAGACGCACACACAGACGCACAATCTTCGCAGGCCCTGCACTCTGATGGTGAATAATGGCGTTCTTTTTTGAAAGCGGCACTTCTAGCCGTAGTCTTCTCCATCCAGCACCATCAGCACTTTAGAAGATTAAGTCCTACCTTCCCTTATCACACTTCGCTCCCTCCTGCAGGCTCGACACGGGGTCCTCGCAGGCCGGCCATGTCCCCCTCTGCCAGCCCTGCGTCGCCATCTCGACAGGGCCTTAATTTTGGCCTCTCGTCGACTATCTTCTTGTTTCACATTTCTCTCCTCGGCGCTCCGAGCTCATCTCTTTCTGGTCGTGCGATTCATCACCCCAGGATCAGCAGCGAGCGGCCTCTCCGTCATTGAGCGTTATCTACCATCTCAATGTCAGCCCCTTCAGCCAACAGCCAGACTGCGCCACATTGCACTGGGAAGAAAGAGAAAAGTCATACAAGTTGATCTTAAATAAAAGGTGAATAGTGGATATTTCTGGATGCTGACTGATCAATAAAATATTCCAGCCATGCAGCTAAAATCACAAAGTTCTGACTCTTAACACAGAAAAGCAGGAAAAGATCTTTCAGGAATGGATAAACTGACCTTTTTAGTCTAATAATGTTTGATAGCGACCACAGAGGGTCTGATGCGTTCGTTAGAGGAAATGTACTGCTTTGTATCCGGGTACGCTTTAATCCCTTATCAATACAGTGCTTGCCCTTAATTATGCAGAGGTGACTGATAAATTAGTTTGGACAGAATTGTGATTATCAGTTCAATCTGCCTCTATCTGGAATTAAAATCGATGGCTCATCAGCACACTACATGCTACACTAGTCCAAAAGGTGGAATACACAATACAGTGCACAGCGCTCACAGCACTCCAGTTCACACACTTTTTATGCCAAATAGATTTTCCTTGTGATTATTTATGTAATCAGTTAAATGGATGCCACTTTGTTTTAAAAAGTAGTGGGGAGTAATAAAATAATGATTTGTTGGTCTAGGGGTAAGCAGTTGATGGTCACTTATGCTTAGAATTTGATCTTCCAACAATCAGTTTTTTTCTTTTTTGCCGATGTAAATACGTCATCCTGAACATCTACGTAGTTGACAAAGATGAATTGAAATTGTGAGGGCGATTTGAGGTCTAACTCTTGAATCACCATAGCAAATACGCCACAAAACCTAAAAAAAAAAAAAAAGGGAAAATGCTGCAAAGCTATTTTCAGCTAAAGAAATGGCTTAATAAATGAATAGCAAAATAAATAAATTACACTATACAAGAAAGAAAGAAAGACAGATAAGCAGCATATACAGAATAAACAGTAACAGCATAAACAAGATGAATATTCAAAAAGGAGGATTTGTAATTGCTTTGATTTCTCCATGCTCAAAATGCATGCGTTATTTGCCTCCATTTTTTCAGTCTTTAGATCAGAATTGAGCTGGACACCTTCATTAATTACAGGATTTGTCTCATTAACTACCCACTACTGCCCTCCTCTGGTTGAATGCTTCATAATGGTGAAAATGACAAGCCACTGCTCTCTGTTGCATGAGAAACAAACATAAGTGAGAAGTTAAAGAGGAATAATCATCTTTTAACTCAAATGTGCACTCCCGCCTTGTATCATTTAGGCATTATAGAGCTATTTGCAAAAGCAACAAGCAATCAGTCTAGTCCAGAGCTCTAACAACCCCATTGTATGATTGCTCCAGCCCGTCTAATGCCAGTTCTGTTCATAACTCCTGCTGGTGTGTGTGCTTAGCACCACTCACTTTAATTAACAACAGTCGAGGTAGCACAGTCACATTTAAAAGGTTGCCATTCCACCAATATGAAAGCACAATTAAATATTAATTGCCTACTGAATAATAGATGAAGAGTATCTGTGTACAGTTCAGGAGCCTAATTCCTGTTAAAGTACAAGTCTTTAATCAAGCAGTAATGAGCACTGCTATGTCAACAGGCGTTGTGCCCTATCAGCAAAGAATAGAGAGAATTACCATCGAAGGCTCATGCTGCCGAGAGCCTGTATCAATTTTAATGTAATTATGCTTTACTAATAACAATTCAACTCATTATAACAAGCGCTCGCAGAAATTGATTCTGTAAACACCAGACATGCACAATTCTATTGTGATTATTCTCTAGAGGTTTGTTCCTGCTGTGTGGTACTTCGCGGCGACAACTATATGCAAGTTTAGAGACGAAGCAAACTGCTGCTCTCCAAGGCTTCGCTTTTTGCAGATTGACCTTTTGGCTATCATTTTACCCAGTATTAGAATAGTTCACCGCCCCCCTCCCAAAAAAATAAAAGAAAGTAGTGTGACTTGAGTGCACTTTCGCTCTGACTGAGTCTCAGTCAGACAGAAGTTGATGTAACTTTTCATAAAAACTAGTAATGTAACATAGCTTGTGGTATTTTTTAATTAAGCAACATTGTCCCAACACAGAGTCATTGTATTAGGGATGCACTGTATATTGGCAATACCTTACTGTGATACTGTAATACAAAATACTGTAAAAGCAATATTATAACATATCATTACAATAACCATTTTCTTAACCATTTCCAAATTTAACATGAAAACAATCGCTGGCTTATTGTTATTCAATGTAGTGCACCGAAGATGGCTTAAGACATGAGTTTCATTTTTTATATCATATTTTTGTCTGGTTTCTGTCATTTGTGGGCTCACCATTCACTTTTGAAGTCGAGACATTCTGCAAAGCATCTTTCGTGTTCCCTTAGAAGAAATAAACACAAATGAAAGTTAATGAAGACAGAATTACAGATTTTTGGTGAACTATTCCTTGATGGCATAAAATGAAAATGAATGTAAGGTACTGAGAGCTTTTGCGATGCGTGGCACTCCGCAGCCCGGTCGGTCATTCTCTGGTCTTCCTGCGAAAATCCATTAAGAAAGATCTTGTGTCCTGCCCCACTTCTTCTCCTTGAGCTAGAAAAGACAGAGAGACGAGGTGATGCCACATTCACCTTTGATCAACTATGATTTTTCACACCGCACCGGTGAACTGCACTTTTCACAGTCCGCTCGCAGAAAACAAGGAGATGCTTTAGTGTCTGACCATATCTGCATCACAGCCACTTTCCCGCCACCCTGACCTAGAAACGGAGGACCCGGTGAGCCGGCTGACCGGTGAAGGGGGCGAGGGGCCCCGGCTGACATGAGCTGGCCGCTCAGGTGGACGTACCAAGGAGAGGAAGACGAGATGGCTTGTGGCACGCTGGCTTTCCAGCTGGCCAACTCGTCCCACTGTCAGGACGAATGTCTGTGGAAGAGGAATGCAGAGGAAGAGGGGAGAGAGTTCAGCGTAAAGGCAGACCTGATGAGGAGAGGCCAGTGGAGCTGAAGTCACACCTCAGGGACTGGCGCTCCTCTGCAGGGTCAAAGTGTTCGACTACAGGGGGTCAGGGAAAGGTGAAGGAGAGTCTGATACCGCAGCTGTAGCCTAGCCAGATTTTGGACATCAGCATAAAGCCTGGTCCACATAAAAACGGATTCTAGCCCCAAATTGTCTAGTTGGACTGAAAAAAAACATTTAAAGTGACCGGTCACAATTTGGTTTTGAAGGTGTTTAGGAGTGGTTTAATCAAAAATTGGATAAAAAAAAAATGTGCCCTGATTGGACAAATTCGAATCTGTTCTAAACTGAGACAAATGCGTGTTATTAATTATTACTTTATTAAAAAGGATTCTTATTATCATTATCATATTGTATAATCATTATCAAAATCATCATCAATGGTGATAATAATAAAAATGTAACTTTTTGACCATTTTATTGTTTTTGTCTATTAAAATAGTTTCCATAAATTTAAATAAAATGTGAATATTAGATAAAAACAACATCAAGTACTAAAGAACTGAATTACCAAAATGACACACTGAAATAACAATAAAGCTAAATATGAAAATAATTAAAGAAAAGAAATTAAAATGACAAGAGTCAGTTATCAAAATCACAAAAAAAAAAAAAAAAACTCTTAACAATATATAACATAAGAGTATATAAATAATACTAAAATAACAAAGTATTACTGCTTTTCAATGGCTTTAAAAACAAGTGGGGTAATGCAGAATTTAACAAAAAAAAAAAGTTATGGGTGATATGATTTTTAAGTAGGTATACAAGAAGTCTTACTTGTCTGGAATGCAGTAAACATACAATAAATGTCAAACAATTCAATGCCATGAACCAAAAATGTGTTATTTCATCCTCTGAAGCACTGATGGCAATAGCCTTGTATGACCTCTGAAAATATCTGGAAGCCAGCCAATCAGATAAGACCCTTAACATGGTTGAAACTATCCAAGCTCTTACGGCAAAGATCCTAACATGACTAGAATGTGTTTGCATCAGACACACTCTATGCCTATTTTGTCGTGTAATATATCCTTTAGGATCAAAAATATGAATGAACAGCTGAAGAATATTGTGGAAGTGATAAACATTGATGAAAGGACTGCTTTTCACAGTGTGAATGGTGTAATACAACATCTCACCTTTCTGTCTGAACAGTTCCTACAGAGAGAGGCAGAGAGATTGGCATTGGTGACACTGGTCTCTTGAGGACCTCTTTCACCAGGTTGCATGTTGTTAGGTCTCAGAGGGCATGCTGGTCTAGTGGTTGTAGTGTCCACCTGAAAGAGAGCATGACTTTTAAAGTGTATACTCTATCCAGAGGGAAAAAAAACTAAGTTTGAAGACAAGTCAAGGTCCTCAAAGCCACATACCAGTACCGAGACATCCATTTTCTCTCTCTTCTCCTAATGTTTCTTCGTGCACTCACATATTGATCTCACAAAAGACAAAATTCGTTTTCCCCAGCAAAGAAATGTAATTCTTTTATTACAGAAATGTACCCAGTGAAAACAACACAACACGCTCTCTATCACTTTCGGTGCGACACGAGCCAGAATTCTATTATGGGAAAGCTGCACCAGATACAATGAAGTATTTTCAAGGGATCTTGAGGCAACAAAGTATATAAAATGCCATAAATAAATTATGGCAGACAATTTTAAGAGCATTAAAAGTTTGATCTCCTTCAGGGGAGGCCGCGGGGGACTTTTGAAGCAGTAATTATTCATAAAAATGAAATGTCATATTAGTTTGTCCCGCTCTAATTTGATTTCACGTTGATGAATTTTTTCCGCTTCGACAGGATTCAGTGGGACAAATGTGGTGCTCTCCTCGCATCATTTTCTCTAATAAAGACACATTTGTTTGAATATACAGACGAGGAGTTCCGAACAATGACAGTAATTAAAACTCTGGAGCCAATCACTGATGTTTAAAGATTATGTCTGTTGTTGCATCTGATTAAACTAATAGAAAAAAACATGAACTAGGTTTTAAAGGATTGATTCACTCCTAAAAAGGTGCTTTATTGGTTCTTAGTGGAACTCTTAAGGAAAACACCACCGTTTTTCCAAATTTCACTATGTTCTTCCCTCAACTTAGACGAGTTGATGCAAGTTTAGCCAAGTTTCCATCCAAGACGTTTTTGCGGAAAAATATGTAGCGCTTCAAATATTTTACCGATGTAGCTGATGGAAATGCTAATTATCGATAACATTTTGTAAATGTCGACACAGTATTTTTCCCTTTAACTTTAGCGCATAAACTCTATATAGCTACTTCAAATGTCGCAAAGAAATTTTTGGAAACACATTTTGTCGAGAAAAAGGGCTTTAACGCAAATAAATGTATAGTGTCACATGACAGAATTAGTCTATTGGCAGCGTCTGTATTCATGGTGTTGCTCGTGTCAAAGCACCTTAAGCGCATTGAATCATATTCATATTATTGCATCTAAAATTGTATACATGATAAAAGGATGAGTTACCTCTCAAACATAAATATCTTCATTTGATGTTTCCTTTTAATACTTTAAAAGTTTTCTGTTTTAATTCTGTCCAGGATATTATATTGTAAAGCTGGTTACTGCGCCGGCAAGAACACGATTTTTTTCCTCTTATACAAGTGGAGACAGCTTACTATACTTGTTCAAAAATAAGACATTATTCGAAATTATTCAAAATATGTATTTTATTTGTGTACATTCACAATAAAAGCGGTCGTGCTTCTGTAAATAATTGGATGCTGCTTTCAAGAGTGCATCACAAGAATTTAATGAAATTCTGCATATAGGCTGCTACTTGTTGCAGGTTTTTTTGTTAATTTATTAGTTATTTACAAAAATATATATATTTGGCATATGGGCTTTTTTTCTTTTATAGCTTATGTTTTTCTGTTTGCACAAGCTCTGTGCCTGATGTGATCCTCACATTCTGTTTAAAGGTGCCATAGAATGCATTGAGAGAATATTTTAAATTATTCTCTGATATGTACACAGAAGGTATGAAGCTTAGGTAAGGGGGAAAAATGCCCAGAAACGGTTTTACAGGTCCATTTACAACCCTAGAATTTGACCCTAGAATG
>JAUMHQ010000078.1:5759148-5787142 GCA_032361165.1 Enteromius paludinosus | reverse complement strand
TATATATATATCTGTCCCATAGTTTTTAATTTAGAGTGGGGCTGATAAAGAAGAGAGTCCGCAGAGCGAAGAGGATGAGAAGGCAACTGACATAAGAAATAGCCAGTTCATGCACTGTTTTAGAAACTTAAAAACAAGTGTCTAAAAAACTCAATGCGCGATTGAACTGGAAGCCAGTGCAACTTACAAAGGATACCCACTAATATGCTGCCTTAAGGCTGTATGAGTAAGAATACGTGCTGCTGAGTTCTGAATATACATAGTTATTTTGCTGGTAGACCAATATAAAGAGAATTGCAATAGTCAATTATTGAGGTGATAAATGCAAGGATAAGCCTTTCAGTGACACGTGTAGAAAGGAAAGGACTAATCCTAGCAATCTTTCTAAGCCGGTAAAATACTGATTTGGTAACACTCCTAATACCAATAGACTTGTAAATAGATTCTACTTGATCCCGAAAAAAAAGTTATGAAACTTCTTACACTGCTGAACAGAAAAACAAGGAGGAGACTTTTTAGGCTTTTAAAGTTTGTTAATAGTCTTAGGTCTTGATGCTCAATTCTGATTTGTTGCCTATATCAGATTTTTTTGGTTGTCCGTTTACATGTTTTTTTAATTGTGACCCATATCTGATTTGATGTGTTCACACTTGCCATACGATCTGAAGCATCGCGCATGCATTGTTGTGATTTACTGCCTCCACACGTGCTTCTTCTTGGAAATAATAGCGTATGTGACCAGTGTTGACCGAATGAGTCACAAATCACAATATTTCCATATTCACCGTTGATGATTTGTTGTTTATCTGAGAAAAGAATGTCTGACTTGCAGCAATTTGATGTTGAGTAAGCAAATATTATGATAAAGATAAAAGTTACCCTGTTCTTTTATTTATAATTACTACATTAATAATCACAATATCGCTATTTTTTTATTTGATCTGTAGGCTACTATAAATAAAAACAGATGCAAAAAAGAATTACAATTAACAAGTAGAAAGAAACAAACAATTCATTACATTTTACATCTAAAAAAAAATTCTAAAACAACAAATAATCAAATATAAAAATCCCTTCAGTGTGTTCATTACAAATAAACTGATTAATAAAACTACAAAAGCAGTTCAGTGAAGTGCAGCGAGTGATTTCTTCTCTTTTATTGTTAGATTAACATATAGACTTTTCGCACGTATCACACATCAGATAGTTTTCCCGATCAGCTCCTCAAGCTCACTTAAGACAGAACAGATATGTTTGCGTAAATACTTAAATAGCCTACTGCGATTCTGTGTTATGTGTATTAATCGGGATCGCGCGCTGTCAGAATTGTGTTATATGTGCGCTCTTCTGTCAGCGCGAGAAGCAGAGTTGACAATGTGGAGATAAATAAACTTGAAAATGTTTAATTACTATTTGGATTGGAATCGCCAGCTTCATAAACCAACTTTTGTGAACCTCAAGTTCTATTAATATAAAAAAGTTCCACCTTTTTTGGATGCAGATCAAAACAGCCCTTCAGAATGTACACTTTTCCCCAGCACAAGTCACATATGACCTCATTAAGCCGCGGAGAAGTACCAAATTAATGACGTACAGAATGCAATGCCTCAAAAAAATCCAATCTGCCTGTTTACATGACAGTCGCATTGACACAAATCTGATTTATATCCGATTTATTTCCACATATGAATGAGGCCTGAAACCGATCTCAAAATATCCGAATGCATGCGTTTTTTTCCTGTTTACACTGCCGTGCATCAGATCCGATCTGTGTCACATATGAGCAAAAAATCGGAATTGGGTCACATTTAACTGACATTGTAAACGAGGCCATAATCCTCAACAGTGCAACTGGTTGGATGCTCTGAAATCAAACTTGAAGGGTCGATAATCTTGAGGTTCCTAAACCTGATTACTCTCTTCTGAGAAGAACATCTTGTAGAAGAAATAGGTATATTCAAAGTAAGAAGCTTATGATCACTAATACAAATCTCATGGCTATCTAGTTGTTTGATGTCAGTACCAACAGAACACACCAGATCAAGTATGTGACCTTTGTTGTGGGTAGGAAAATGAACATCAAGTGTCTCCAAGAAATTTGCAGTCTGATAACAAGTTAGATTGTTCACATGGACATTAATGTCACCAATATGACGGTCAGTCGTGGTCTATCAATGTACACATAACCAGATGGAGTAGTCAGTTTAAGATTTAAAGATTAATAAGTTTCACAAATACAGAAAAAAACTTTTTTTTTGGCCAGGGTAATATCATGGAGTATTAATAACGACAACAACAGTAATAATAAATAATAACTACTGTTACCATTATTTCTTTTTTATTATACAGCAGTTCTCGAAGTAAAAGTAATTAGCCAATTTTTTCCAACGTTCTGTTCACTTGGTTATAATCATCTAAAGCAAATAAACCCTGAGGGCATTATAGCTCAAGTAGCACTGAAGAGCAGCTCTTTGCCAGAATTTATCAGGAAAAGTATGAGGTTTATATGGAATTAAAACTAGATTGAACACTACAGAAATATTATCATGCGTCTTGTCATTTCTATACAGGATACTCACGCAGGAATCCCAGCACGAGCCAGAACCTCAGCCTTCATGGCATACAAACGCTCGCTCTTGCTCACACCCAGCTTAATCTTCACGCGGTCGTGTGCGTTGTCCTCAAAGAAGAAACCATTGTGGATCACAAACTCTGCATTGGATCTTGTACCATAGAATATGTAGATCTGAGAGGAGAGAAACGGGAAAACCTTTGGCATATCTGTGGCACATTACTAAAGTGACGTATAAATGAGTACAAGCACTGCCTTTCATTTCATGGACCCATGGATGCACAGGTCTATTGGAACGGATGTGAGTGGCAACTTAGCCCTGAAAACTTCCTTCCCATACTACTGTCCTTTCAATCACCGCTTGCGTCTTCCGCTCAACAGTACATCCGCAACATTTACAGATAGCGCTGTGCAGAGTGGGAAAGAGAGAGATAAAACATAGTGCTGGAGAGGAAGAGAGGGAGTGAGAAAAGCACAGTTCAATTCTGTTCTGAGCCTCTCCACATTGAGTTCCGGCCCAGCGAGAAATCAGCAGCAGGAATCAGGGATCAAACGGCTCTGTACAGAGCGACGCTCCCGAAACGGCCCCTCCTACTCGCACCCCCCCGCCAGCGCTTGTCCGAGTCCCACACATCGGCCCCCGCACTTGCTTTCTTTCTTCCACTGGCTGTCTCTGTGAATCTTATCAAATAATTCACATTCTGGAGGAGGGGTGGGGGTGTATACCTGGCCTGTCACTGTGTGCCCCGTGTATCCACTCTCCCCATGGCTGGATCTGAATGCCTCCGCTCTGATATTACCCCCGGGCCTCCATAATGGCCGCTGGCTGATAAATGCATCACGGAAGCACAAGCACACAGCAATAGCAGTGAGGTGAAAGTGCGCGGATAGAAATTGAAAATGTGCAAGTGCGTTAGGTGGACAGAGCATGGCACGAAATTCCCATGCTGGTTTTATCAATCACATGGGTAGATGTGATATTGTCAGCTATGAAGATTGTGATCTTAAGATGATTGAGCTGTTGTAATAGTGCTGTAAGGCTCACCTGTTCACCCTCTTTGTAGTCTTTGAGAGCCACACATTCGCATCGGTCATCCTCTAGATTGTAGCCAGTCGTAATCTAGAACAGAACAAGTTTAATATTTGAGTAACTTAATATACATTTTGGACACCTTATCACTGTCCATTTGTATTAGACCTGGCCAGCTATAAATTTAACATATAAAAGCTTATTTATTTAGGAACCACAACTGCTACAAGTCTACTTTCTGAAATATTTCTGTGTGTAATAAAAAAAATACAAATTAAAACAAAACAACAGAGCAAACCTAACAAATAAATGTCACTTATTAAAAGTTATACAGTCAACCTATTACAATAACACACCCTAACAAATACAATCCCTCACTATTAAATCTCTTAAAATCTCCAGAAATCAAGTAAATCAAATAAACTTTGAGTAAATTGTCCGAAAAAAACACAGCTGCAACACATACAACGTGTTTTTTTAAAACCTTAACCAGGGGATTACCAGAAAACCATTTCATTACACATTTTAATGACCGTGATTTTCAATGCACATGATAATTTGAAACAAAACTTTGTTTTAGGATATAAGTGCATTACAGAATCATAAAAACAGAGACGAGATATTGCTCTGTGGCAAGAGCTACAAAGAGCAATCAAAGACAAATTATCCAAATAAATATGAAAGGTCCCTTGGGATGAAGGAATAATCTACCGAAAAAATCACATTAGATGCTCTTGCATTCCTTAAAAGTAAATGTTTTTTCCCCCCCGTACTTCAAGACAGTAATACAAGTGAAAGCATTGTAAACATCCATGCCATGCAGGACTTAATAGAAAAACTGAATTGTTTGCAAAAGATTTTTCATAAATGATTTTTGATTGGTAGCTGCGTTCATTTTAAGTGCCACTGCAAACTTACCAGGCCATTGGTGTGGTTGCACATGTCCCAGAGAGGGATGAGGGCCAGTGTGACCCGACTTCCGTCTGCTGTAGGAATCTGGTTCTGACGGGTCATCACGGAGGACACTGCCCATCTGTTATAAAAATGGCATTGCTTCAACTACAGATTTTAAAAAAACAGGTTCAATATTTGTAACAGATACTAAATTGGTTAAAGTATTTGGACCATTTCAAGGCATCGTCTCTGCATTTGATCTACTAAAATTGCTAAACATGTTAATAAAGGGAAACATAAATCTTTTTCAGTTTACTGTAGACCCAAAACAAAATTCCCATGCAAATTGGTTAACCAATCAAAACAGGGGTCATTTGCATATTGGAATTCTTAAAATGTACAAGAGTAAAAATGGCCTGTTCAGCAATTATAGCCAAAGCAAGGGAGGAAAAGGGTCATAAAATGATCCTCTTACATTACAAGTGAACTTCAAAGAAAACATACTAAGTACAATAACTAAATAAGCACAGAATACAGCTGATTTAATAGTCAGCATATTAGACAATAAAATAACCTTTTCTGAATTTGTCCTGAAAAGAAAAAAAAAGGTCTTATCTAGTCTAAATTATCTGGACATCGTTTATTAAAAGAAACTTCATGAAGTCCACTGAAGACAACATTAGCTGTGACAAGACGCTATTCCATTCTCTTCACACATTACCCAACGGGAGCACAGACTTGCATCATATTCAACAATCTAAAGATGAAAGGGGACCAATGATAAATTATTCCTTCACAGATAATTTGGTGCTAATGAAAGAACAATGAGAACAAACGCCTCATTTTTAAAGGCCATCGCGTAGCCCTACAACCAACCTACGGCTCGTCTTCCTGCTCTTTTCTTTTTTTGCACCTCAGCAGGGAAGAGAAGTTCCACTTTTTTTAACATGGTAGGACATTTCAACCAACCTGTAGTCGTCAAAGGTAAAAGCATCCTTCAAGGGCAGCTTGCTGGCGTTCGGATGAGTCTGGGAATTGAAGATGAAGAACACAGAAAGGAAAAAGGAGAAAAGAGAGAGTAAAGGACAAGAGAGAAGGAGATATGGAGGTAGAGGGGGGAAAGGAGGAAAGAAAGAGAGAGCAAGAAAAAAAAAAAAAAAAAAACACAAATCAGTCAGTGGAATTTCATTATGTGGCTGCCTAACAGATCCTAACAAGAGTGTAGCCAGGCAGAGAGCGTCCAGTGGTGCTATGCAAGGATCATGGTGGCATTAGCCCCCCATACATCACTGTCAACTTAATTTGTTGTGCCCAGCAGCCGTCATAAATCTGCTTCATCAATTTGTGTGACAGAGAGCCACTGGTGCCACAGAAATCTACATTTAAAGCCACAGACTCGCTCCCTCCAAGGGCTCATTTGCAGCGGGTGTCATGGAGAGGAAAAAAAAAGCTACAATCCCGTAGAAAGAAAAAAAAAAAAAAAAGGAGGGAGCAAAGAATGCCAGGGTCTAATTCAGCCGGCCCGTAGCACCCTCCTGAACATGCAAAATGAGCCATAAAAATAGACGTAGGTATGAAGCTGAGAGTGAAGGATATTCTTCTTTTCCCCCACAGGTGCTCTAACGGCTGTGTGTGTGGCGCTTGTCCTGTGAAATGAAGCACTGTACTCCACAATGAGGTACCGCGCAAACCGTAATGACTCTGATATGTATATAACACAATACATCAAAAAGCGTGTGCTCGAATATCATAATCACGACTCAGGTGATCAGTCCATCACACAGAACGAGTGATAAAATTGCCCAACAGACACTGGAACCAAAACAACATAAAAGAAAAAGTGAACTTGGCAGACTTCGAATGACAAATCACTTAGAGATCGGAGTGCAAAATAAATTCCTTAATAAAAACATCTCTTCGACATGAGGCTTCTCAACAGGAAGATGTTGCTTTTTAAAGATTCTGTGCAATGTGGCGACAGTGAATGTTAAATCAACATCCAGCAAACGTTTAAAAGTTTCATTCATAAATGACAAAAAAAACTGACCAAAAGCAGATAATTAAATCATTAAAAAACAAATAAATATAAATACTATAAGTATACTAGGGGTGGGCATAGATTAATTTTTTAAATCTAGATTTATTTTGAAATTAATCTAAATTAATCTAGGCTCATTTGAATTCTGCTAAAGGCATTCAGAATATGTGTGCTAACTAAATAATGACTAAAAGTATGTTAAAAGATCCTCTTACCACACGCACATTTAATATATTTTGATACACAAAATAAATAAATAAATACAAATAAAAAAAAATAAAAAACCCTGTAATAAACTGTAATAAACACGAAGATGTTTGTCCCGTCCGAAATGGTACATGAAAATAACGGACGACAGGTGATAAGAATCGAAGCTCACGCGAAAACTAGTCCCGTGTGAATAGGTCTACAGTGTAATTCGGCTAGGTATACATCCGCGCTAAAATATCAAGGTGAAAGTCATCATAGCTTGCGTAGTTGCGTAGAGTAACTTTGTGAATAGATTAACGGCAATTTCTTTTTTTTTGTTACGTGATAAGTGTCTCACTTTATAACGATAACGGCCCACCACTAAAATATACTAAACAAAATAAAATATTTTAATTTATTTAAAATAATCATGTTCACAGTTCTCTGTTCGGATAATAACTACATGACATGCAGATAAACTAATAAAATATTAATATTAAAATAAGATCTTAGGCAATAATGAGTAGGGAGTAGAATGAACATCTTGTGCAGGCATACAGGTTTGGAATGACAACAAGGTAAGTAAATAATAGGTTTTTTGTGGTTTTTTTGAAGGATCCTTTCAAACACAATGCAAAGGTTTCCAGGTAATGCGCTCCTTCACAGATGTCTCAGAGACGTATGTGTTCTTACTGGAAAGGGGTCGCAAACTCCTTCTGTCAACCAAGTTGCGCCATTAGGCTCGCAAACTGAGGAATAGAAGCATGAAATGCAAGTAGTGGCTAACTTTTACCTTCCACGTCTCTCCCCATTAATCAACTTCCCTGACACTAATTGAGCCCTATATTCCCTCTCTCCTCTATAGAACCCACACACATGTGGCCACATCATATCTTTGCCTGTGACTCAGTCCAGTTTTGACATTGCTGTAGCCCTACAGCGGAGCACAAAAACGTGTACTTCAGCTGCACCCACTGTGAGCGACCAGGCAAAGGTCTAAAATGCTCAGGTGGATGAAGTTCTATAGGTCAGCTGTGAATTCGTAAAGCTCCATATAATAACAGAGCAAAGCCTGTCCACCTGATTTCATTTTAACCCAATTCTGGCAACAGGCTGACTTGGTAGCAGCGCTCACGAAGGGTGATGGACAACCATTAAAAGATAAGCACTGGGTAAAGCCAACAAGTAAGAATTCAGTGACTTGGGTTTGAGCCTCACACTGCAGATGAAGGGAAATGGTTCATGTAAGGATGGGAGGGGTAAAAAAAAAAGCAGCATATTACAGGTTTTGACGGAAGTAATAGGGCAAATCTCCAGAGAGTCTCAAGCAGCTCTCCAGACTTCCTGTAGAAAGATGTGCTGAGGCCAGCTACACAAAGATGGAAAAAAAAAACATCTTTGAGCATCGATAACCATTATAGGCCACCTGAAAAGGGTTAAAGTGCCGTTAATGATATTTTCAGCCCTCTGAGAGCTGAATACTCGAGTGCCCGAGTACCTTAATAGATTCAATTAAGGCAATAATTAGTTGAACAGAGTGATAAACCTCAGGGGGAAGGGTAAACCTGGCTGCAGAAAGGCCATGAACAGGTCTGCCCAGATTCCTCAGAGCGCTGTATATTAGGATAAGACCTCTAGTCTGGAAAAATTTAGGATGTGCGCACATACGGAGGTAGTTTGAGACGAAACCGAGGTAGTTTTAGACGGCACGTTTGATGAGGTGTAGTTTTTTGGAGATAAAGGGCAGCTGCACCGCTGCAGGTTCAGCTTGTGATGCATTAGCATCACCAGAGAGAGGTAATTCATCATGTGCTACAATGGCACCGCGGCTCAGAGAGAGACGAGGGGGGAACGGCCCTGTAAATCAATTAGAAAACAAAAGCTCCCACCACGAGCGCCTGCTCTCCTTAACGAGGACGGCGGGAAACGCGGCTAATTGGCCGGTGGCCTCCAGGAGGTCTTTCTGGAGCCGAGATCCCCAAGCACCCCATCCGCCGCACTGGCCGGCATTAGAGAGCTCGTCGTACATTCACATGCTGAGGTTCAAATGGGATTGATTTTATTCCTTACTTCCGTTACAACATTCGACTTTGTGCATAAAAATGATGAAACGAACGCGGTCGTTCAACGTCGCAAACTCTCCCTCATTTTCCGAGCTGCATCAGGAAGGTCAGACAGATATCTTCCCAGGTGCAGAGAGAGGGGGTGGGATGAGAGCATACCACTGGGACCCTGTTCATTTCTCATCAACAGCGGCAGATGCAGCACACCAAGGTTACTTTGCATTCGCTGCATACCGGGGTCACCTTATGAGGTTCACCTCCCCCACACACACGCACGCATCCAGCCCCAGCGAGGAACGCGTGGCTATCATTGGTCCCCCGCGGACACGGGAGGCGCTCGAATACTCCTCGGAGGGCACCCGGCGTTGACAACAGCCTATCCCTCTTCACGCAGGCAAATATATATAAAAAGCTCCTCAATTCCAGCAGGTGAAGGGCCTTGCTTTCTCAGTTCTTCCCGAGGAGAAGCCAGGAGGAGGGGGGAGGCAGGGACCAGATAAAGCAGGAGGTGGGAGGAAGTAGAAGAAGGGGGGAGGCTGGGGTTGTCAGTCATGTGTGGAAGGTACAATCAGGTCAATTCAATTCAAAGCCAATGCGACAAGCTAATTTTCCAGCCCGGTCATCTGCGGCCGCCTCAGAAGAGAGGCTGACATTGACAGTAGTCATTACAGTGACACTGGCTCCCAACCTGAAGAGCCGAGAGGAGAGGAGCGGACAGGACACTCACCGAAGGGCCAGCAAGACAACCCTCCCCCTCAACTGAATCTCTCTAGAAATAAAACAAAAAATAAAAAATACAGAGCTTTAGCTGAGCAAAAAAAGTTACATGTTCATTTCGCTCCAAACTCCTACTCAGACGCACGTAGAGTGGATCTTTGTTCATTAAAAAGTGCAATCAGTGTGTAACTTATTACACCAACAGGCCATGAGGTCCCCAGCTTTATTTCAGCAAAGCATACTTTAACCAAGTTCGTTTTAAAGGATGCAACATTTCATTTAGACCTGAGAAGCTTAACTCACTTCTGCCACCTAAAGGGCAATGAAATGTTCACTGCATATGCAAATTAATTAACATTTTGATGACTGATGCCGACGGCTTAAAGTAGCAGATGCATATATTCCAGTTTATTGTGTTTCCTGTTATTCGTCTCTGTGGCTGTATAGAAAACGGTATAAATACACTTGATTAAAGTTATTAACAGAGTACGAGAAACAATAATACTGCTCCTAATTACACTCCGACCCCCTTTTATAAACTAGAAAACATTTAATAAAGAAAATGTCAGCAGATTTGCAGACAAAATGACAAATACATTAACTATTTGCATGAATATTTGATGCCTTATCTTGACAGTAATGTGAAATATTAGTTTCTTTTCCCTAATTGACAGTCGTCTAATGAAAGAAACAAAATGTACTGGCGGAGATTTTGAATGAAAACTGGGGAGGACTGGAAGAGCGTATTATTGCTTCCTTAATAGCTAAAAGGAAGTCCAAGAAACGGGATCAAATTTATTGGACAGATTACGGTCCCATTGAAATGAACTGCCGTCTCAGTGTGTTATTTAATAATCATAAATCTGCATATTCTAGATTTTCATCACCACGCTGAATTTAGATTTTATGGTAATACAATGCACTTTTAGAGGTTAGAGGTTAGAGAGAGGTTAGGCTACCACTAACTATTAAGCACAGATATTTCCCTGGACTTAAAGAACATTTCTTTAGGCATTTTATAATCTCTTTGAATGCCGAAATCGAAAACTTTGGGACATGCATGTTGTTACTTAAAGGCTTGCTCATTTGTGTTTTGCTTTGAACACTACATTAAGGGATGAACATCTCCCCCTGCAGGCCAAAGATTGCCACTGCGGCACCGTCTCTGAGCCATGTCAATGGCAGCTTATCAGGGGCCCTGAAATTGGGTGCAAGAGGGCATTATAAAGCTCCTTTTACCCATCTCCAATGTGCCTTCAACGGCAGGGATCCTTTTAAAACTGGATTTCCTCACCTCAGCAGACAGCAGTGTAAAGGACAGCTATTCATGTGGCTAGAGAGTCTGAATAACTTGTGGTGCTGATTGCTTAAAGAGCCCTGCACTCAAAAGGCTGGCAGTCCATGTATGAGACACAGATAGGGCTATCAGTCACCGCACTCATCAAAACTGCCATACATATAAGCACAACTCTGAGTCAACTGAAGAAAGTTTTGTGCTCTCTTTTGTGGTGTATTCAGAGATATCTGTAGCTGGAAGGCAAGACTAGATGCTTAAGTTAGGCCTATATTAAAATCTTAGGTTATTCACTTAAAAGGTAAATGTATGTAAAACAGTATGCAGGCGGCCAACAATATCTGATTTAAGCTATGAAAAATACATCGCAGTTTGCATATACACATTTTTTTTAAATACATTTCTACATGTAACAATTCTTTTGGCAGTAAAATGAATCAACTCAGTTAAGTCATTGTCATTTTTTTCATTTGTCACCATCTCAATTAATTTATACTTGCGCACACACACAGACAATTAAGAGAGAACCTTTGTGACTTACATGTATGACTTTGTAGAAGTAGGCATACTGCCGCGCTGTGTTTTTGTATTGACTGAGTACGTCCTGTATGGCTTGTGTGGCCAGCAGGTGGCACACTTCTTCCTCTTCAAAGTACAGGGGTGTGTCATAATCAGCAGGCAGGGTCTTGATATAGGGCAGCCAAGGTGAGCTGGGATTTGCCCGTTCACACAGCAAATGTAGAGCCAGAGTCACATTGCCCATGGCCTGAAGGATCCGGTCCTGACTATACAGCGGCCCTGTGAATAAAAGTGCAATTTAGGGTACTGTCAGCAAACGTTTTCTGGACACAGATGAGGTTCTTTTTGTTTGGTATGGTATTGGTATGTTTGAAAGGTCAAGACTGCAATAAGCAACCCCATTTAGAGAATTTAAGGAGTTTATATCAGGTCATGAAAACCACAGTACGGCTGGTACCATTTTAAAAGTGTACCATTGTGCAGACTGTTAAGAAAACCATATCTGTGTTCTAACCAGTGTTGTTAATGTGAACTAAAACTCATTTTCAGTCATTGAAATAAAGCCAAAAGAAATAAAAATAATAATAATAATAATGCATTTTCTGTACGTTTTCAGCAGCAAGTCACAGATACTGTCAACAGAGCTAAAAGTTGTATTTAACGTTCCTGGAACAATAAAGTAACATTTATGTAAATGTGGTCTCTATTTTGTCTGTGGGGAGAGATGTGACATGCCATTGTCAGAGTTTGAGGTCAAAGATTGACATTGCTACAACTATGCAAAACTCACCGAGGACAGAATTCTTGGCAGATTCTACAGTCATCAGCATCTTTCTTGGGATCCACAGGAACAGCTCCTCTGCCTAAAATGGACAGAAAGCCCACAGAACAATTTAAATTGTCGTTGTCAGAAACACATAATCTACCGTTACATACAAATTTAGTTTAATTACAGGGCAGGTCTTTAAATGATGTTCAAATTCCACTTTTTAAAGCAACATATTTTATAACTCGCAATCAAAGCAACTGAAAAGGTCACCGTTCAAAACCATCTTAACATTTACTCAATCAAGTCTGGAGGTAAAATATGGTGTGCAATGATCGATAACCTCTATATATTCCCTTCTAAAGCTTTAACAAGTATGATGGTGAAAAACAGCTATAATCAATACATAGCACACCTGTAATCACAACTTGGTCACTGACCATCAAGGACCACACAAATAATTATCCTCTACTGTATCTTGAATCAATATATAAGAAGCTTCTTTCAGTCTTCAACACTCAAACATATGACACACTGTAGATGCCAGAAAAAGCCAGCATGGCGCACAACGGGCTGAATCTCGATAATACAAGAGTGTTTGATGCCAGAAAGACTACCAGCATGAGATCTAGGTCATACTGCAGCTTGTTTTGGCTAGGAACAGCCATTTAGAGTAAAAAAGTGCAAGTCTTACTAAAATAGACTTATCCATTATGTCAAACAATTACTAGGCTAGCGGAAAAAGAAACCGACCTTGATATCTCTGGCGGCCTTCAGGCCATACCCTTCATCTGCAAAGTTGGAGATCTCAAAACCATCACAAGAAGCTCCGCATTCTGCAGCCCAGGCCATCAGCTCGGAGAAAAAGTCCTCCCTGGTTCCCTCGAATGATACTGACATCCCTGAGGAAATAATACAATCCCAACATGAGCTGTTTTAGCTATTGTATGTATATTGAACATCAGCAAGAGAAGTTTTCTCTGTAATGATTTCCATTATTCTACGGCACTGTACTGTATTATGTTACTATGAAACCACACAAGTGGGCCTAAACGGCTTGTGTATCCTGCTGCATAATGTGCTGCCTAACATTTATTCTAATGGATATTTATGTGTTCTAATGCACATCTCTGAGACTCCCACTGAGTATTTTATTAAGTAACGTGATAGGATCTTACTCAAGTATCATCACAGCACAGTAACCGGAGATATTTCTGTGTCTGCCACAATACAGCAAATGAGTTACTGCATAATGTTATAGAAGTCATTCTATCAGATAAAGAAGATGCATAAAATCCCATCTTTTGTGGTAATAAGATTTCCATACTCTTATGCTTCTCTTAAAACAACCAAAAATCAAATCAAATGGCTAAGTTATCATTTGGCTTGAAAACTAGTGAAAAATAGTGAATTGGTTGGGAAAAGATCTTTAAAGACATTCTGTACAACTTCTCATGATTCACTTGGAAAAAGTCTTAAGTCATAAGCAAGTAAATGACAGAATTAATTCCACATGTGCGTAAACTATTCCTTTAAGTTCCACACCATCCATTTTTTCCAACCTCTTTCTTCTTGCAACTAGGACAGTTTAATACTTTACTTCTCAACTATGGCCAATGGCAAATCATGTTAATATGAAGCAACTGTGTACCTTTCTGTTTCTTACGGATCTTCTCCACTAGAGCTCGGATCTGAACATATTCCTCCCACTCTTTCCCAGGAGAAGGAGCAGCGCTGCTACACTCTAAATGAGGGAATGAAATTAAAAACATTCCTATAAGTTTCTATATAAGCATAATCACTAATGCTTAGACTAACAAAACATGAGTGACTATGGGAGATTCAGTTTAGTGCTCCAAAGAAATGGTTCATTAAAATAAACAAACATTTGCTGAAACGTTACTCAAACTCAAGCAATCCATGATGAAGATGACTTTATTTATACATCGGATTCAGAACAGGCTTGGTGAAATTTAGCTTTACATCACCTGCTCGCCAACAAATCTTGTGTAGTGAATGGGTGCCATCAGAATAACTGATTCATATCAATAACACCCATTCATCGCAGAGGGTCCTTTGGTGAGCAAGTAATATGATGCAAAATTTCACCAAATCTAAAAAAACTCATCCAAATCTTGGCTGGCCTGATGCTTTTCAGCAATTTTTTATTTTTTCGTACAGCTCCTGGGGGTGACCAAATCATTGCTGATTTATATCTTCTAATAGCATTTTTTGTAAATAAAATCATGGCATTCATGGACTTGGCAAATATATCCTTTGATATAAAAGGATGGCCTTTGTTATATCCTCCCCAAAATGAGCAAATCTGAAGAGCTGTTCAACACAGTAGTAACAAATTTGGACTGATAACCAAACTCCATGTAATGCCACCGTACCCTTGAACACGTAACCTCAGATGGCAACATTTGGATAAAAGCTTCAGATGATAAAATACTAAAACACATTTACTTAAACATATAGGAAGCATCCTAACTAAAGCAGCTCAATTTTCAGTATCCTGCTGCATATTTTTGCCATAACAAATATTACAATCATATAATGCGATTATGGCATAATCACAAAAGCCTTTTGTGTAACAGTGATGAACGGCATTCCTCCTCGTGAGAATACTTCTTTGCAACAGTCTATCAGAGCAAGAATGCAGCCTTAAAGAAGGTTTTATACTCACTCTGCAACAGTTCCGAGACTAAATTCATCATCTCTTTCGGAGAAACCGCAGCTGTGGCCCCGGTCCCTGATTTTTGGGTCTTCACTCTGCTCTTTTTACCCATCTTGCTGGTCTGAGAGAGAGGATGGCTGTAACAATTGACAAGTTGAAAGCAACAAAATGAACAAAAACTAATTTAATGTGATTATTTTAAATTTTAAAAGCAAAAATCAAGCTAAATTATGACCAGGCTTCATATCCCCTTCAAGCAGTCTAGAAGGCTGTACAACAAATGAGCCAATAGTCTGAGAAGTACTGGCTCTACACCTCTTATAAATATTTAGGTGCAGTACATTCATAACTAAATGGTAGAAACATGTGAATGTTTCACATCCAAATAATCTCTGAACCTAGAATTAGTGCCAAGAAAGGTTAATGGTCTCTCTGAGGGATTATACGGATGGCTACAGTGAGCCAAAGGGCACTAAATCAGGAACCTAATCGTAAACACTGACCACATGGCTTATATGAAACAAACTTGTGTCATTAACATCAAACTTCCATGCAGTTCAATTTAATAATGACTCCAATGGCAGCTGTTCCCATATTTCAAAAACAGTCTGGCTGCCCTATCTGTACAAATTTGGGCAACATATATATATATATATATATATATATATATACACACACATAGAGAGAAATACATGATTTGTACCATTTTATTCATTTAAAATGCTGTTTCTCAGAGACAAATATATAAGCTGCCCATGTTTCTACCATGGCTATGTCCATCACATACCCCAAGCCAACTGTTTACTAAACAATGGCAGGCCCAATTGTATTACTGAACTGCAAATTGGATTGAAACACTTAGTAAGCTACTTAAAATTGATACTACAATAGAACCAGTAGCAGCACTGCAACTATACAGGCTGACAGCAGATGACATGCAACAAACAACATAAACCATCCATTTAAAAATTCTAAATACAAGATCAGTATATTAGATAATGACCTAAGCAGACTGATGCCTTAAAATAGCTCAGCTTGGCCCAATGCATTCATTCAAACCCACCCACAAGTAGATGATCACCTGCTTCCCATTACACACTACTGCACTGTATGTCAGTCGTAATTTTAAACACTGGGTGGTCCAGTTATCCAAATGCATGAATTAGTACCTCAAGAAACATACAACCCATACATTCATATTTACATCCATTCATTTATCTGTCTCTCTGTCTATGGCCCAAGTGTCTCAAAATCTGGTGAAGTTAACGTTAGTTGCCTACATTAACATCATTTTAGGGCATCATAGGCACATTTGAAACGTTCAACAACATTTTGGGGAGCGTATTAAACGCTTTTAGCACGCATACGATGCCCAGATATGCTGCCTAAAATTCAGTATTTTGAGACACATTCAATGTGTTAATAACCAGCATGCTTGTATTTCGCAATTTGTTGAATTACACACCCTTTACAGCGTACATTTGCGACGCATTTGCAGGCATGTGGCTTATTACATGTTGTTCAACATCATAAAGACCTCGTGCACGTTTGCAAACATTATTTAATCAGTTTGAACGGCAAAACTACCTTCCAATTGACTGCAGGGATCCTTCTGTCAACCTGGAATTCAATCCTCTTCTGCTCGCTCTGCTTGGTAAAACCTAACGTTACTTCAGGGACAAAACCACGCCCTAATACTATTTTTAAAAAAGCGGATTGGCCCGTTGATGCGTTTGTCCCGCCTTAAACTTCTACCGAAGCGTATTGTAATTGGCTAATGTACCACATGCAACTGCATACGTATTGGATGAAGCGTAAATGTATTTCACGTCGCTAAACTGTACGCATCTATTGGTTCGCGTTAAGGCGGTACCCGTTTGCAGTGACTTTACTGGTCGCGAGAGGAGTCGATCCGTACGGTCAGTTTTACAAGGTTGGTTTGACTACACAAACAGAAAAGGCGTGTGTGTCTTGTGATTGGAAGTTTACTTTGGGTTCATAAAGTGACCATAAAAGGATAAAGTCTGCCCAACGTGATTCGCAGAGGAAACCGTCAATCACAGCCACAACGTATAAAACGCATCGTTACAACAGATTGTTGTAAACCATTTATAATTTATAATGTGTTTTGATGTGATTTATAAAGTGTTTAATAATAGTTTATACTTTAATAAATCAATAATTCGTATTTTTATATAATGTATAATTTATCTTTTTTACTTCATAATTTTTTTATATATTTACAAATTGTGAGGTCGTAAAAATAAAGTTTTTATGTAAATTTAATATGGAGTTGGAAAATGTGCAACCTGGTACAGGATGAATAAAGAATAAAATAGCACATACAAAATTTAGTTTAACCTTCTAGGGTTGAGAAATAACTGAAATTTTCTGAGCATTTGATGGAAAAGACAAAAAAAAAAATCAACTCACTTAACCCATTTAATCCCAAATTTTTCCCAGACATGAAAATATTCAAATGATGCTTCATTAGCAACCCTTTGAAATAATCAATAATTATTTTTGGAAATTTTTTTGGCAAAGTGTGTGAAAAAAATGTGTTTTATTTTTGGTCACAATTGTGACCGGTGGTATAAAGCAACAAATGAAATCACACTTTTTTGCATTAAAAATTCATTTTTATTTATCTTAGCACAGCTATTTTAAACCATTTGATCGCATTCTAGGGTTTGCATTATGCATAAACAACTTATGCACGTTGATACGAACAGTGAGATCATATTAATTCAATAGAAACTGCAATTGGATTTGTATTGTCTAGCTAAAATAAATATATGTGAATTCATATATTAATACTAGACACCCTAAAGATAATATGTACCACAAATGTATGTCATATCTTTATGTTAACATACTTTACTAGCTTTTCGCTTTGGAGCTTTGATGCAGTTATCATTTTCTCAAGGTGCAAACCGGAAATAAACTGCTCTGGTCATCTGATAATTTGCACTAATTGTGTAAAACTTCACATATTTAATTGAGACCCTTTATTTTTTTCCATATTTGCAGGAAGTGCACTAAAACATCAGTCAGTAAGGTTTTAAGAGCTTTATAAATGAAAAAAATAATAATAATTACGGTCACTATTGTGACCGGTGGGATTAAATGGGTTAATGTGTACTGCAACTCCACAAAACCTCCAGAAGATGGCAGACTCTGCCTTCTTTCTGCTGTTCATTTCTTACAATTCAAAAAGGAGATGAGACTTCATACAAAGAGAAGGATTTTGTTTTATTTCAAATCTACAAGAGGGTTATTTGCAGTTTATTTCGATTTTTTATTAGCTAAAATACAGGTCCATTCTCAGCTACATACAGCTTATTAAAAATATATAAACGCATGCTAGTTACAGGTATTCTACAGTAATAGTTATTTACATTGCGCTGAATCGTACGTCCTAGAATACAACTGTGTTTTCACATACAGATGAGCTACACAGAAGAATAATGTCATGAAAGATTCAAACATCAAATCCTCGGTCACAAAAGAAGCAGTGCATTTGAAAAGAAAACAGGAAAATATCAGCATTTCAGATTCTTTTGTGCTTTAAACTAAACAAATACAAAAAAAAAAAAAAAAAGTCAGTAGCTGTGTATTCTAGATCTGTTTATAAAGGACACTTTTAATCGGATTTCAAAAATAGTTTTAATGTATGCGTGTAGTTCAACACCAATGATTTAGGTATTGCGCTCACAAGAAACACTTCACAGCATAGCAAAGACAATATTTACTGTGTCGTTAACAGCACACACTGTTTTACTGACCCGAATTCACAATGTATCCTTTTTTAATAAAAAATATGCAACAATTTTCTTGACTTATTCAAATGTTTGCTGCTTATTTTGTTCGCATAAACATCAGACAAAAAAAAAAAACATTCTGCCAAAAGCCACCTGCTGCATCCAGTGTGAAAAAAAAAACATCCAATACGAATGTGATTTCAGTCTGGCACTGTAAAAGTGCTCTCATAAATATACCATTTCAATGAAATATCCACACGATTTTAATATAAAAATAACTAGATCGGCAGAGGGATTTCGGCAATGCTCAAAATAGCTTCGATTTAAACAAACAATACAAAATTATGGCTTATCGGGTCACTGTTTTTAAAAAAAAGAGCTTTGTGTGAATGCAGCAAGCATCTTTTGAGACAGTTCTTGTGTACACAGATAATAAATCTGAATTATAATACATCAAACTCAAAAGACATTTCATTCACTGCTTTCTCATTTACTTTCATTCATAAGACTTCGCTATATATCATGTACAGTAAGCACATAAAAGATGTCGCCTGATGCTCTCACGAACTAGGCCTACAGACGCAGAATTAGATGTTTCAGAATAAGCTTATTATTGATAATGCAAACCTCACAACTGATCCAGTTCTCATCAGCCCATGCTGTATGGTCTGATTTCATTCAGTTTAAGCAGAAATGTTTAAGCTTGGTAAAAGGAATTATAGAAAGTGTGACATTAAAATGCTTTTTGAAACAGTAATGAAACCTCAGGCTAAACAGAAAACACTCATCACTTCCATACTTGCATTCATCCAGCACAGAGTTCTTCTATTGCACCTGTTCAGTATCTAGAACCTGAAATACAGTTCCACTTCTTTTCATACAGAAGCTTGTAGACCTAAAACTGATTTAAAGGAATGGTTTTGCCAAAAATTAAAAATAGCTAAAAATTAACCCACGCTCAAGTCATCCAAGATGTGTTTTTGTATCTTCATTGGAACAGATTTTGAAACCAGTGTATCCTTTGCAGTGGATGGGTGCCGTCAGAATAAGAGCTGATAAAAACCATAATAATTCAACGTGAAGCAAAACATTTGATTGTTTTTAAGAAACAAATCCATCACTAAGGCATTTTAACTTTCAACCGCTGCAATCACTCTCATTCCGAGTGTTGTAATGCTAAATTTCTCAAAATCTGAAAATTCTGATGAAAAAACAAACTCATTTACATCTTGGATGGCCTGAGCGTTACTTGATTTTTAACAGATGTTCATTTTTGGGTGAACTCTTCCTCTACTTTTAATTATATTACGACCCCACAAATCCATAAGGTCTCATATACAATCAAAAGCACTGCATTGGGGCACATTACAAGATATTGATATTTAATTTTGACCCCCATTCGTTTAATTACAAATAAAGTCATGGAAAGCAGCTACATTAATCACGATTGTCAATTTGGAACTTAAAGTAATATGTTTTGAGTTTAGCTGACATTTATATGAACTGTTTGGGGGGGGGGGGGACTTTAATTGTATGCTTAAATATCCTTTGAATATTTCCAGGTTATAGAATTTATTCACATAAAGTATACAGTATTGTTTCAGAATTTGTATTTCTGGGAACCTGAGAAAATATGTTTCCACCTGAAATAAAGATTTTTTTTTTTTACTGATTTTATTTTTCATCAATGCTAATGGTCTATAATTAATACCGATGAATAAACAGAACTTGTTAGTAATCAATGGCTGGTAAATTAAGAAAGTAAAATGATTCTTGTTTAAGTTTCATTGTATTTGTATATGTTTGAAAGTTTGGGATCAGATTTGTTTTTTTTGTTTTTTTATAATTTTATTCAGAACAAAATGAATTAAATGTAGCAGAAAATGAAAAAGTCAATTGTAAATAATTATTCTAAATATTCTTTCTATTCAGGAATGGGTTCCACAACTGTTTTTAAAAATAATGATAACTATAAGAAATGTTTCCTGAACGTCAAATGAACATATTAGAATGCTGCTAAAAATCCAGCTTTGCCATCACAGAAATAAAAGCGACACAGCTATTTTAAAATGCAATACTTCATAATATTACTGTATTATTACGATATTACTTTTACTGTATGTTGTAGCAAATAAATGCAGTCTTCCTGTTAATAATTGACTTTCATAAACAATTTTTTTTTTTTTTACAAATTGTTAACAGTAGTGCAATCTTTGCAGTCCTTGAATAATTGAATAATATGGAGTGGTCTTATGCCAAAATCCAAAAGCTTTTAGGAGTATCTCTGTGGAGTATTTATCTGCGTAAGAGCTGTGTGCTTTCATTCCTTATCTGGAACAAGAAACGAATCCATTAAGCTGCCTTGTATGAATACTTGGATGGTGTGCACATAAATAGAGCTATGATTTAGCTTGTGCTAATTGTGAGTCCATTATATATTTAATTACCACCTGGCATCATAAGTAATAGGTTTGAAATGTCTCAACTGAATGCTATGGGCTGAACGAAGCTGGCAGTAGAAGCAAAGTTCTTTGTGTCGTTTCCCGAAGGTGCCAGTTCTGAGACTGTCTGTTCCTTCTGTCATATTCACAGATTTGTTTGTTTGTTCGAGGCCCTGCTGGTCATTGACATGGAAGCTACAAAGGGCCTTTGAACTGGTTCCCAGAGAGATGTTGACGGATGGAGGGTTTGGATCCTGCTGCATCACCGAGCTTACGCCACACCACCTGAACACACAAAGCAAACACACAGTTGGATGAATCTTTTAACTGTATGAAGTCTTGTAAGATGAAAAACGTCCATATAGCATGTTATGGAATGAACATGTGGTCATATGATGTGTGATGGTATGGATTTTTGATATTGTGCGTAATGATAATGATGATTTAAATTTTTTTGACAAGCTTCGTAACAAAACATGTCAGCTATAACTTCATAATATGCAAGATTTGAATTATTTTGTCATTCTACATATTTTTTAATTGTAACTGTTTTATTTTTTAATTGTAATGTTTACATAATAATAAACCAGCTAAAATCTTTACCAGCTAAATCTTTAAAAGAGTAAAGGTTAAAAAAAAATTAAAAAAATAAATAAATTATAAAAATAAAAAAAATATATATATATATATATATACATATATATATAATTATTATTTTTATTATTAAGCCATTAATTATTTTTAGATTTATTTTTAATTCATATTTCTTGACTACTAACCTGTTTAGTAACAGCAGCTATAAATCAACATGAATATATAAAAAATATATATGTACAAATTAAATAAAAAATGTAAAGATTACTCAACACTTCTAGATTATTTTTATTGAATAAATTACAATCTGAATACATAAAACACTTTTTTATTTTAGATGGATTTAGATGAAAAGAAAATTAAAAGACTTCTTTAGAGAGATGTGTTACATATAATATTTCTATATTTTTTTGACACTTCTGTATTTATTTATGCTTATGCATTTATTAGCGGGGAAGTCTATATTCTATAAATTCTAAATATTCTATAAATATTCTAGATCATTTTTTAATTAAAGTTGCTAATTCCCAAGTTAAGCAATGACTCATCATACAGAATGAGCTTCTAAAAGGGGGTTGGTTGGGACTAGGGACTAATTATGATCAGAAAAGAAAGAAGCCCTTGTGCTATCTCAGATTTTGCTTTTGACAGGCTAAGATTCTCCGTGCAGGAACACAGCACAGGTCCCAGATTCCAGGGGCCCTTCAGGGAGCTGATAAACCTGCATTGTTTCAGTGATCAAGTTATTTTAATTGCACGGACAACTGTGCAGTAAACACTCCAAGGACCTTTGCCAAGGCCTCTCATTAAAGTGGTCTGAAAGTGGGTCTCTGTTATGCAACACTGAAACAGTGTCCTCAATCAAAGCCAACGTAATTTTACAAAGAGACAGAACAACAAACACATGGGAAAGGGAGCACAAACTTACAGCCCCTTTATGTTAACAGGGTTTTATTAATGGACAAGAGGGAAGTAAGCTGGGGTTCAGGGTAGGGGGAGCAGATGGGAGATGTTTCTAAGTACTCACATTACACATCTCTCTGACAATGGCTTTCTCTTTCTCACTGAGATCCTCCTCGTAGTCCTCCGGGATCTTCCTGTCTAGGTTCTCATGGACTTCTAATACCTACAAAGAACATGAACAGAGGTGCTCGATAAATCAAACAGCACTATAACATTGGCTCACACATGGTAATTGTAGGTATAAGAATTCATAAAAAATAAAAAGAAATAAATAATTATATATATATATATATATATATAAAATAAATAAATAAATGAATATTTTAGCATTTTATTTCTAACTGTACTATAAAATTATTGTATTTTAATGTCGTATTTTGGATTTTAAAATATAATAGTATTTTCACAATTTCACACAGTTATTTGATTATTTTTTAATAGTTATATTTAATTTATATAAACAGTAGTGCTGTCAAACAATTAATCAAGATAAATCAAATACAAAATAAACTTTGCCTACGTAATATACATGTGTGTATACTGTGTATATTTATTATGTATATATAAATAAACACATTATATGTATATATAAATATACACAGTACACACACAAAAATTATGCAAACAAAATTGCTTATTTTGGATGCGATTAATCACAATTTATTTGTATTGATAAATATATATTTAATATTTAGTTAAAGTTTGACAATTTCTAAATCTGAAATATAATTTTGTACATATGAACTAATAAAAGAGCCAAATTACTAATACAAATGAAAATAAAAAGTTTATGCAGTCTTTGAAACATCAGAGATCCAATAAATCACAGAGAATCCTCTAGGTGGCACTATTACTATAACAAGCAACAGAACACCCACATTAAAAATTAAGTGATGGTTTTAATTTTATTTATTTTTTACCATGAAACTGTAAAATTAGGCTCGACTTTAAACTTTTTAATGTTTTTTCCTCCATTTTTTACAGATAGACTGTAAGGCATAACAAAGAGAACACAAGAAAGTATGTAAGGACATGTAAGTATGGCTTGATTTTGCAACAGAATCTTACTTTCATGGCATGAACAACAGCCTCTGGTTTCTGTGCAGCCGGCAGGTATCCTGTGACGGGGGGCAGCAGATCACCTCCTGGCATCCGCGCAGACCCCTGCAGACAGATGGACACACATTCATCACGATCAAAAACCACTTATACTGATCTCTCAAATTACCAGAAGTGATCTGAGTGCTGCAAAAGCCCATGGCTGTTTCTCTGAGTGAACTCAGGCTCCAAAAGGGTTAAAGCATCTCATTATAACTCATCTCTGCTTGGACCCCCTTCATGGGTACACATCAACAAAGAGCTCTTTCAGTGCACGGGGTCTAGCGAGCCCCTGTTTAGACACAGCCCTTTGAGTCCTATTCTAGCGTTAAATCCACAACAATTGAGCTGGCATTTCAGCACCGGGGTCGGGAGAGGACCCCTGGATGGAAACTGCGGCTCGCTTTTGGCCTGGGAGAACAGGACTGTGATGTTCACTTGCAGTTGCCAGCAGGTTTATTAAGGGCTGGAGCCGTGGGGACTTTACCCTGGACTGACCCGAGTACATCCCAAACCAATGGTCGCTGTCATGCATCAGCCTGCAGCCTGATTAGAGAAGCCCAGGAGTCCCACCGTTCGTTCTGCATGGATTCATTTGCCAGTAAAAACCAAGCAGTGCTCGAATATGGATTTTTCTAAAAGCAAATGCCAATATCTGTTCAAGTCTTTACAATTCAGTCTCAGAGGGTGAAGTTGTATAAACTATATTGCAATTGAATTACTTGAGATTAAATTAAATAAAGTGATTTATTTCCCAATTCCCTTTAAATCCAAAACAGATAAATAAGATTAAATAGGAAGAAGAAAAAAATCTCCATAAATACTTCATACCACTTAAATTAGATTTTGTAAACACCTTCAACATACAGTATTTCTCATATTATCACAGTTTATTCCTGATAATAAAATGGTTTAGAAAATGGTAATAAAAGAGTTTAACTGTGTCATAACAAATTTATCTTGATCATGTCAGATAGCTTTGATAGAAAGATATCTAATGAATTCATCTGAATTAAATTGTTAAGCTGTTAAATTTAAGTGCAAAATTATATAATACCAATTTAGGTCAACCAACAACAACCAATGCTTTATTTTGGTTTCACATTATATGTAATTAATATAAAATTTGAAATTATAATTATTTAAACAATTCAATAATAAAAGAAAAAGATTCTATGACACAATTACATGCTGAAATGTTACAATAATATATTTAGATTTAAATAGTTTAATTTACATATTAACTCCTCACAGCTATTTTGTTTGTGTAGATTATATTATAATTGATGTAACAATAAACAATTTAAAAGCATTTTAGCATAAGGCTTCAACATAACAATTGTGGGGGGAAAAAATTAAAAGGTCTGAATATTTGTCTTCATTAAAAATATTCTATGCAACTCTCACAATATATTCTAACACTTAAGTATGGTTACCTTCTAATTACATTCTAATATGCTAAAATGCTACAGAATGGCCTTGCGTGCATTTATTCTGTTGACCTAAAAACACTATTTTGTGAGATTATCGATTACTTAAAATAATCCATTAAGAAGCAAGTGGCATCTCCAGGCATTAACATAAAATAAGTGATCATCGCATTTGTTTGGAGCCCAGTTTTGAATCCTTGCCATGAGGAACATCTGTGTGATTGGCTAGTGTGCCTACTAGTGATGTCAAAAACTGTGCAGAGGACTATAGATGCAGCCAAATTTAACCATTAAGGTATTTCTATCAAATCCAATAATATTAGATATTCTGAGCCTTCCTAATGCCTATATAAACTCCCACTGCTTATCTATCATCTGTTTAATCTGCAAAATGCATCGATCATAAACAGCAAAGACTATATACTGGATTAAAGAAATCCAACCATTAAACCACATTAATACAGCTGGGCATACAACCTAGTGTCTGTAGCACATTTCAATAATGAATACTGGAAAATATGGATATTATATGTATACTGCCATTAAAAATAAAAAATGCTGTAAATATCTTGGGCAGCTAAAACAAACGCATAAGTTTGAGGAAAAAATTGCAACAATTGCAAAATCAGTGACGTTAAAACTTCAAAAGATATTTAAAAGTGCAAAAAATTTCCCCGAAAGAAATGCATTTTTTTACTGTGAAAGGTGACAGTAAAAACTCTGATAATGTTACAAAAGATTGCTATATCAAACAAACGCTTATCTTTCCTGTGTCCTAGTCAGATGATATCATGGTTTCCACAAAAATATAAAGCAGCACGACTGTTTTCAACATTGATAATAAGAAGAAATGGGTTTTTTTGAGCACCTGATCAATAAAATGATGAAATGAAAGATCATGTGACACTGAAAACAGCTTTACCATGAATAGAATAAATTTCATTTGAAAAATGTAATATTTTACAGCATTCCTGTTTTTACTGCATCAAATACTAACCCCAAATTTATGAACGGTATTGTGCATATATACATAAATATCAAAAGTCATAGGACCTCCACACTACAGTAGCAAATCTAAAAAAGCACCTGATCTGCTCTGATCACCTCTCCTCAGGTAACTGCTGACAACAGCAACCGATCTGCTTGCTTCTATGAACCTGATTATTGTTTCAGCAGCTCGCCGCTGCATTATTTAGTGCCATATCCCCCCCGTGATTAAAGCGAAAGTTCAAAGCCATGCTAATGAAGCCATGAGCTTGCAGACAGGGCTGAGACGAGCTGAGATAAAATAAGCCCAGCAGCCTCTGAGGATGAGACCCACGCCACTCTCTAATTGATTTCTCCTTCCTGTGGAAGCTGTCCCTCATATTAAAGTGGAGCATCTGTGCTGTTCTGGCCTGTCAGAGCTGATGAGGGCACTGATTAGCTAAAGCACCAGGTTTGCAGATGACCTTTTTTGAGGACACGAGTGGAGGGGAATGATGATGGTGATGATGATAATAATGATATCTCAGAGGAAGAGAACTTTTAAGGACAGAACAGATTCAACAGCATTTAGTTACATCCCCTACAGCATTGTGGGCTTTCTCATTGGAAATATTAAAGTAGGACTGGTGGAATTGCTCCTGTAAGGTCGTTTTCAGGTTAGAAAGGATATCTAAAGCAAGAAACGGATCAGCACTGAGACAGTCTCCAGCAGAGATCAGAGCACAACAAACCTTCTGCAATCCACAGGAAATTACCTATAAGTACAGCATGTTTCACTTTTGTCTTCTGTGCTGCATTATGCATATTAAAATAATAAAACAGTTCTCATACCACTACAAGAAATAATATATAATACAAAATACAATCTCATTCAAAAGTTTGGGGTCAGTTAGATATTACTTCATGTTGCTTGCAACAGTTGTTTTATTTTGTTTATTAGCGATCAGTGTGGTTTATATTATTTGTGGTTTTATTTTCAACTGTATTATATGACTAGTGTACACAACAAACAGTTAATTACTTATTCTAGGTAGGTGGTCCACAATTTTTATGTTGAATTGTCTACTATCTGAAAAAGGTTTAAGAACCACTGAACAACTTTCTTTAAAATAAATAAATAAATAAATAAACACTTGAACTGTCAAAGTGGCACTTTACTGTCATTCAGGCTGATGTTTTATGCCCTTTGGGTTGGGTCAATTTTCATCTGCTTCAACAAAGAGCAATGCAGAATCCTTAAACCAGCTGGAATTGCAACAGCTAATTGTTGTCAAACCTCCAAACCGGCTCAACATGACAAATCTTTTTAAGCTCAACTGTGATTTAGGTTTTGGCTCTGATGCAAAATAATGAGGTCGTGTCAGATTTAATCAGCGGGATACGTACATTCTGTAAGGTGTCCTGAAACTGGGACAGCGAGGAGAGCTGGGACTCCGAGTGATACAGGGACAGCCCTTTCCGAAGTGTCTTCAGATCTCCCATGTTCCCCTGCTGTGGAGAGAAGCAGATATGTGTCAAACACAAATTATTTAAGATAATTAGAAGGATTAACAGACAAATCTGACGCAAAAATGCTCCAGTTCCCTAGATGAATCAATTTGAAACAAAAAGGGATCAAAGTGTTTGGGATCAGTATTTTTTCCTATATATTTATATATACAGGTCCTTCTCAAAAAATATGCATATTGTGAACTGAAGTACTTCAAGCCTTTTATTGTTTTAATATTGATGAATTTGGCACACAGCTCATGAAAACCCATCTCAAAAAATTAGCATATTTCATCTGACCAATAAAAATAAACCAATAAAAAAATTGTTTTTAATACAAAAAAAGTCAACCTTCAAATAATTATGTTCAGTTATGCACTCAATACTTGGTCAGGAATCCTTTTGCAGAAATGACTGCTTCAATGCGGCGTGGCATGGAGGCAATCAGCCTGTGGCACTGCTGAGGTGTT